>CALZFC010000006.1:10512500-10705000 GCA_945643635.1 Allodiplogaster sudhausi | reverse complement strand
TCGGATCGTATAAATCCTGTATTGCTCGGTTTCGGAAAAAAAAGGTGACACCCCTTCATGGTGGTCTTTGCACCAGGAGATCCTCTCTCTCCTGTCTATTTGTGTTTTCCTCATGTTTGCCCACTGCGAGCTCGAATTCCGCTCTTTTCTCTTCCCATATGCGTTCTTTCCCCGAATGGAATTGTGTGTTCTGAGTGCGCAGTCGAACATAGTTCACCGCGAATTCCCTGCAGTATTACTTTTTCGTTCATTTTCCACTCACATTTGCTGATTTTTCATCTATTGAGCAGTTAATATGACCGTGTGAATAAATGCAAGCTGAATAAATAAACAAAAAGACTCCGGCATTCATCTTCCAGTTATTTTCTTCTTCAGTCTTTTCTATTCATGCGTCGCTGTATTTGCTTTTGTGAATTCTGCAAACTCGCCGGTAAGTTGGCAACGTTTCCTTCCTTTTCACACTTGTCTCGGAAGAGAAGCCGCCAGTGATTCCAGGCTCTCCTCCGGCCTCGGCGCCGGCCGGGCTCCCAGCCGGCCTCAGCAACACGACGCGCGTATCTTCCGCCTCGGCGACCCTCCACAACTGTAAGCTCCGCCCAGCCGTCCAGCCCCAAGCCCCGCCCACCCGTCCCGATCAGAGTGATCTGTTGCCATCGAGTGATAGCATGCGAAGGGTGCGCCACCGGCCGGTCGCCCTCTGGTCGTGCTGTCTGCTTCGCGCGCGGCGGATTGTGCTGGGTGGGTATATTCTTTGCCTTTTATAGTTTCCAATTGCAATGTTGTGTTCATCACACGAACATTCTAGGCTAAGGGGACAATAAAAATCTAGAATTTTATGACCAAAGTAAAAATGGACAACTGCAACATTCCTTATGAGCATGAAATTTCTTTCTTGTATAGTGAATTTTCCCTTCTTTTATTCTTGTATTATTCGTAACCAGGATGTTCACTATAAACTCTGATGCCCAGATTGCATAAATTCCTGCTTCAGTTGCAATCTGCATCATCGGCCTACTCGCCTTCTACAATGGGCTTTTCGGGATAATTCCGCATGCCTCCGCTGTGGACTCTGTGCGTTTTTTTTTCAATATTTGTTTGCACATATATCTTAGCTACATAATGCTTAATTTGACATTTTTATTAAAATAAACATCTATGTTCAAATGGAAATGAAAGTGCTAAATAGGTCATGTCAAGATGTTTTATAGTTCTATTCCAATTTTCAAGTTTTTTAAAAGCTTAATTATCAAGCGCTATAATTTGCATTCCTTTAGGTTGAGGATGTGGCAGCAGTGTCTAGAGAGAAGGATGAGGTTCTCTCTCAACTAAGGCCTGCTTTTCTCGACAAGGTTAGCTTTTTTTCTCGATTTATCTTACTTTCATTGCCTATTTATTTATTATCCATCACGTGGAATTTCTTTTATGATGGGTGCTTTCAAATTTTATGTTTTTGCAAATGTTACAATATTTACTTGTGATTACTCTTCCAAAAAATTTCGTTATAAAGAGCCATTTGGCGCTTTTATTTCCAGCAGTATTCAACGAATAATAACTTTACATTTTTAGGGTGTTTTATTTTCTTATAATTCTTTTATTCTTATTCAGACTCCAAATGAGTTCGTGGCCGCCGTTCTTGTCTTCAGTGCTACGAGAGCAAACGCCATTGAGAATCATCTGAAGCAATTGCTGAGGTTCGTTGTGTGAGGATCTCATTTTCTGAATTAGCTATGATAAACCAACAACGCTCTTTTACCAGAAAACTAATTCGCTAGGGTTGATTCTTCCCTCCTCCAAGTGCCAATAGATTATTAATGTCTCGATGTCCATCAACTATCTGTATCACTTTCTCTCCTGCTGTCCCTTTTCCTTTTTTTTCCCAATCCGTAGTCTCATTGTTCTGCTACTTCCTTTGAATTTTTTTTCTTGCTGGTCATTTTTTTTTCATCTTCAGCATGATGCGTATGACATTCATTGAATCAGTCAGTGTTTCCCTGCCAATTCACTTTTTTTTTATTCCGTCGCCCCCTTTCCGAGGCAATTAATGGTCCTAGTCCTCTCCGTCGCTTTCCTTGTGCTTTCCATAGTTTCTTTTTCTCTTCTCTTTCTCTCTACCTCCCTCTCTTCCAGTCCGGTTTTAAACCATCTGCTCTCGCCCCTTTTACCCCTGAGTCGTATACCTGTCAAGAGATCCATCATAGAGCGGGTACTCGTGGTTGCGAGGTGTAATCGGCTTCTCGGTGCCACGCTCTTAATCCATCAGCCTCCCCTTCACCTGGCCCTGTCCACTAAAGGACCTGTTGTATTCTCTATCCTTTCTTCTCTTTTTAAACTCATCGATAGTCGTACAGAGAATCAATCAATCGTATGTCAATCAGCGCTGCCTGACAGTCCAGACGTAGTCTACTTTGTTTCGTTCCTGTTCTCGACTCTTCTCACTGGCATCTCTTTCCCTCTCTAGCACTCGACAACGTAGCCATGGTTTTCCTCGAAATGGCCATTAGAAATGCATGCAAACAAGTCTTGAGAATGCATACCAAGAGGGAATGTTGTTGAGGGTGAGGCGAATATTCCCGAAATAGCAAATTAACAACACTTGTGGAACAAAATTAGTGACAGAATAGGTGGTTCACATTACAAGTATAAAAGATAACGGTGGTAGTTTGCATCACGGGCCATCATAGATGGTGCTGATATAAGTGCATTTTTTATATTGTATTTTATTTTAAAACACTGAATGCCATGTAATTCAGGTTACGCGGGTCTCCGGTAGCGTTTCCGATCGTAGTGAGCCAGGACGGAGACACGAGTGGAGTGGCCAAGACCATTGCCAAGTACACCAATGACTCCCAGCGTGTCTTTCATATCAAGGTATCGTGGTGGCATTTGCACGAATAGAGTAAGCATGATTCATATTTCTTCAGAATTACTTTATTATAACTTTCTTATGTATGCATACTCTTTTGCACGCTCTCTCTCTCTCACTTTCTCTCTCTCTCACTTTCTCTCTCTCTGAACATCATGGTGAAGCCAATATGTATATTTGATTACATATTACATATATATTTTTTCATTTTTGAATTCCTAAGCTTTTCAGTAAAATGAGCAGATTGTCAAAGTGTTGTGATTTAACTTGATTTTGTTAGCTTGATTGATTTGATTTAGCACCCCCGCCCGGAGGCGCCCCCGAAGCTGAGCAAGGGGGACAAGAACTACTTCTTCATTGCCAAGCACTACAGATGGGCCCTTGATGACGTCTTCATTAACAGAGGATTCTCGCATGTTATTGTCACTGAAGGTAGGCATTCAATTCGTTATTCTATTTCTTATTTAAACATTATTTTATTTTCTAGAAAGACCATATTCCATTGGTTAGACTCACACAGATACTCTGTGCGAGATCAGCGATCGCAGATGTATCTTACTGCCTAAGTTCAGATGACTTGGACATCTCGCAGGACTTCTTCTCGTACTTCACGGCCCTGAAGCCTCTGCTGAATCGGGACCGGACTCTCTGGTGTGTCTCTGCTTGGAACGACAATGGCGGGGAACACACGACGGATAGGTGTCGTCTGCTTATCCTTTTATTATCTGCATTTTATGTTTCTGCTTTCTATTTTTGAATTTAAACCACGAATATATATAAAAAAAACACTTTAGATCAGATACCTCACGACTTTGGAGAACCGACTTCTTTCCTGGCCTTGGTGAGATGTTCTTCCTGTATCGCTTTCTTTAATGTTTTTGATATATATATTTTTTTGTTAAAATTATTAGACAAATGCTGTAGAGCGAACGGTTATGTAATTGCATTAATTGAAATAGTCTTTTTCAGGATGGATGTTAACGAAAGAGCTATGGGAAGAGCTGAAAGAGGGCTGGCCGGATCGGTATTGGGATGACTGGATGAGGAGGCCGGAAGTTAGGTCAGTCAGTGGCTTATGGAAGCATTGATTAATAATTTTACTACCGATTGTAATGAAGCAAAGGTAGTACGATTGTTTATTTCTCTATCTAAATCAATGAACGTTATAATGCTTTCTGTTAACAGTTATTCGTCGAAATAGTCTAGAAAGCCTCGCAGTCAGGATTTCAGTTGTTCATTGGAAAGTATTTAAACAAATTGACCTGCACGCCATTTTTTCATGGCTTTAGGAAAGGCCGTAGCTGCATCCGCCCGGAGGTCAGTCGCACTGCTCATAACATGCAACTCGCAGGCAAGGGCAGCTCAGGGTTAGTTTCTTTTCTATTTCATCTTGATAATCTATTAATAATAACGATGATATAATAATATAATAACAATTTAACATGATAACAATTATACAATGAGAAACTTTTTAAATTTGCTTCGGTTTTTTTTCGAGAGAATTCCTGTATGTGGGATGACGAATGATTATTATACTCTTTAGCGGTCTCTACAAGCAGTTCCTTTCCTCGATTCACCTTCCTGACAAGCCGGTCGACTTCTCTGTCATCGACATGTCATATCTGGAGAAAGAACCTTTCGAGAGTCAGCTTGCGGGTTGGTCAATTCTTTACTTTGGAAATCTTTATTTGTGTTATTCCTTAGCATTTTCATCTTGTATATATGCGCTTGTGCTTTGGGATTCATTACTTTAACAGCTTTTGAAAGCCGATTTTGTAAAGAAAATACTTTGAAGGATTATTGCGCGATGCAAAGGCCTCAACTATCGCTGATCTTCCAGCGTCCCTAAGCAAGGAGAATTCCTACAGGTTGCACTAATGATGCCCCTTCTATAAGGCATTCTGTAACATTACAGAGTGACGTACTCGAATGCGCGGGAATGGCGAAAGCTTGCTGATCGGTTCAAGCTCATGAACGACATTAGAGTCCGTTTTTGCTATGTAATTCTCTTCTCTGATTACTCGAGCCTTGATTTCCTAACATACTATACTTATTTCTTCAGTCCGGTATGGTACGCACTGCATACTATGGAATAGTGCCATTCTCGGTGGACGGAACGCGTCTCTTTGCCGTGCCTTCGTGGCTCTCCCTGGACAAGTTTGGAAAGCCTGGCCAGTCCCCCGCGGAGGCTGCCTACAACCCCCAGTGGGATCTCCAGAGCAAGTTCATGGACTTTGAGAAGATGTACTGCAAGCCGAGCAGGTTTCTGTTTTGACAAGTCTTCTTTTCGTCTAGAGGATCACCGGTTATTCTGGCATTTTTTTTATATATTTAAATATCCTTAGGTCTCTCCTACTCAAAGAATGCCCTTGTGCGATCTCCCTCTCTCGCTCTCTCACTCCCTCTCTCTCTCTCTCTCTCTCTCTCCCTCTCTCTTCATCTCTCCCATCATATGCGCTTTATCTCTCTCTCTCCCTCCCTTCCACTCTATCCTTCTAATTTAACCACTCTGACTTCCAGGTTCACCGGAAAATGCGACCCGAAGAGCCCAGAAATGATAGAATGGTTCAGACGACGGAATATGCTGAAGAAGTTACAAGCCTGGGGTGAGATGATTGTTATTTAAATATATGTTAGTTTCCTTTTAAATTAATTGCAGTAATTCACTTTAAAATTGATATGAAAAGTTATCTGATGACTTGTTATTCACTTCTGATGAATTAAGTAAAATTTGAATGATTTATTCTCTGCTAGAAATTGCTCTCGCCTTCTTATGCGCTATTGCCATTCTTTTCTTTGCTTGAATTACGATAGCCAGTTTTCAAAAGATATGCCGGTTTTACCAATCATAGCAAAAATGAGACCATTCTGATCTAAGGAATCTTAAAAGAACCTCAAGATGAGAGTATTTTTTCTGTGATTTGGGAAACTAACTTCTTAGCCATGTTCCTCGTTTATTTGGATATAGAATTGCTTGCAAAAGTTAGTTTTATATAAATATTGCGTAGCAGTGTATTATGTTGTTTAATTGTGCTTTTTGTTAGCTATGACTTAGTTATCTTGAAAGAGATTCAGAATGTTTCGTCATAATTTAACTCCTTTCGCTTTCCTCTTTTTAAATATGTTTGCCCTGTGTGCTTGTAAGATTCTTGGATGTACTGGCCCAAGGATTCCTTTACTGTTTTTGATAAGCGTTTTTCGAAAAGCCGGTTGCGTTGACCTGGTCCGATTTTAGGAGAGATTCATATTACTTGTTTCTTCGGGGATTTCCTAGAATTTTAGTCACTATCCAATAGTTGTCGGTGATATTTTGATGCATAATTGTCTTCCTACCATCCCAATGATCTCAACACATTTTGTCGCTCCAGTTTCTTGAGTATTTTAAAGGTGGAACTGCCAGTAAAATGAAGCAAGTATTGATTATCATATTTTTCTCTTCGAAAGTACTAATTCCATACGTTGCAACTTTCGCTTGATTCCTATTGCTAGCAGTGCTCCTTTTGGCGACCTCGCATAACTAAAAAAAATTGTAGTTGCATAAATAGAGTAAAGAAATTAATTCCTGTATTTTGGAGACAGCATGGAAATGATCTGCAAGCTTTGCTAATTGTAGTTTCGAAATTGATCCAAAGCACCATTGCGTCGGGAAAATGTTAAAAAATTAATTTAGAGAGAAGAAATTGAGAAGGGATTAATTGAGAAATAGAGAGGAAAAGAAGAAGCTGGTAAGGGCAGAGAGAAGAAGCTGCGGAGCGAGAGCAGTCAGGCCATTGCAGTAGTCGAAGTTGCAGCAGCAGATGGTCCGGCCATCCACTCGACTGCAGCCGGACTGGCGGGCATAGGGGCCACCCGAGAAGCCAGGAAACAACTTGAGACAATCACCCAGCACATCACACGACTGCTCCATCTGCAATAAAGCAGGGAAATGAAGGAAGAGAGAACATGGAAGAGCATGGAAGAACAATACAGATGTGTTCTGTTCTTAATCTTTCGTTCATCTTGAACATTTCCGACTCTTCCTCTCTTTATTCTTCTAACTTCATGCCTTCTCCCGCTTACCATGCTCTCTCTCTCTCTCTCTCTTTCTCTCTTTCTCTTTTTCTCTCTCTCTCTCTCTCTCTCTCTCTCTCTCTCTCCTTCGCTCTCTCTCTCTCTCTCTCTCTTTTGCTCGCTCGCTCTCTCTCTCTCTCTCTCTCTCTCTCTCTCTCTCTCTCTAATCACTGCAACTGACCCTCCCATCCCCTCCGATATATGCACGGCACCAGAAGACACCTGGTGCGCACTCCACGGTGGGTGCGACGTAGAAGGGGCTGGGAGAAGGCGTGGAATGGAAGCACGTCAGCGGAGAGAGAGGTCGCTGTGGAGAGATGCAGACGACGAAAGAGAACATGAGCAGGAGAAGAAACAGCATCTAGAGAGAAGGTTCATGTAGCAAACTATGAAGTGAAGGGTGAGGGAAATTAAATTTACACCCATCGAATATAATGACAAACAGTTCTTCAAACACAACAAAACCTTAAGTGCAATATTTTCAACATGAATTTTTTCCTAAGGCACTCCTGAGCTGCCATAAGAAAAAGGACAGAGTCCTGGCGAATTTTTCGTTCTCCACCTCTATCTTTCCATATACATCTTACTTCTCTTTCCATACCTCTCTCCTTTCTCTCACTCAATCTCTCTCATCTCTTTCTCTTACTCTCTCTCTCTCTCGCTCTCTCTCTCTCTCTCTTACTCCCTCTCTGTCTGTATTCTTTGCTGTATTTGATTGAAGTCGACTCCTCCTTCGCCCAAAAGCGGTCGGCGTGTTTGTGTACAGAGAACGATTTCGATGAATCATACTGATCTTCCATTCCTATCTTCTCCCACCAAAGAGAGAGAGAGAGACTGACATGAGAGAGAAACGATATGACATGAAACGTAAAGGCGAGAAATGATATGATTATAATTTGCATTTTGGCGACGAAAATGTATATGTACATAAATATATGTATGTAAAAGTATGTACATACATACATTCTTTTCTTCTGAAATCTCATTCCTTCCTCGAAGCTAAAAATGATCTCCTGCAAACATCTCGTGAGATATGTTTTCTGCACTCAAATTAAACGTCAACACCTTGACCTTTCCTGGTTGATGATATTTCTGTGTTGTCTGGATAAGTTGAAGTCAGGTGCTCTGTCTCTCAGTCTCCTTTCTTATGCTGATTTGAAAGAAAAAGGTAAGTTGAAGTTGTAATGAACATCATTTTGTCGTCCTTCTTTGGTACTACATGCTCTCGCTCTCTCTCTCTCTCTCTCTCTCTCTCTCTCTCTCTCTCTCTGTCTCTCTCTATCTCTCCCTCTCTGTCTCTCTCTCTCAATAACTCTCTCTCTCTTTTACTCTCTCTCTCTCTCTCTCTCTCTCTCTCTCTCTCTCTTTCTCTGAGTCTCCTCGTTAACCATCCCGACTCATCTATATTTTTTTCTCTCCGTGCCTTCGTTGTCATCACTCTGCGCATCCCTCACTGACGGTTTCTAAGGGCGACGCGACAAGTCGCTTTGTGAAGCCTTGCAATAACTGGCGAAATGGGAGAGGAGAGAGGGGGGAAGAAGAAAAGAGAGAGAGAGAGAGAGAGAGTGAGGAGAGAGAGAATGAGAGAGAGAGAGGGAGAGAGAGAGAATGGGAGGAAGGGGAAGGAAGACTCAATGAATACGCTCATTAGCTGGCTCCTCCTCCACTTTTCTAAAGGAGACTGGACCGGACATGAATTGAGTATAATCCGTTCTCTTTTCTTTCTCTTTCCTTTCTTACTTTAAAATTCTGACAACGAGCTTTTGTCTTCACTTCAATCCTATGTTCCTCGAAAATTTTTGCACATATCTTTTTTTTCTTTTATCAGAATTACTCGCTAGATTCAATTAGATTCTGAAGAAGAAAGAATCTGCCCTCATAACGAACCCGGTAGCAGAATTCGTCATCTTCTCTTCCTTAGCCTTCTTCTTCCTACTCTCAGAACGCAAGGTTAATCTTTGTATCTCTCTAAGCTGCGCAGGGCACAGAAGAAGCAGTCAGTTAAAGGAAAATGACGAGATAAAAAAGCGGGAGTGTTTGTGAGGCTGTTCATTATATGTTTTTACTCAATCTCGTACCTCAGTGAAGTTTGGGTTCAGTGAAAGTTTTAGATATTCATTAGTCTCGATATCCATATATTAAGTACTTTGTCAGAGGTAATAAAATGACTTCTTTCACGTGGCCATTTTTCATCGCGCATTCATTCACAACGTTTCGGCACCAAAATGATGTCACCGAATAATTTACATGCATAAAATAAATTTCAGAAAAGTCACCGAGATGTGTTTCGTGCGCAATAACTCGACGAACAATGCCCATTTGAATTATTGCAACATAAACGGCATAAACGACACCTTGAACGATGTGATTATATGCCTTAAGAAGAATTTCTGAATCAGAAAATATATTTGTTCCGTGCACTTGCGGGGTTGAGTCAACCAGACTGGCTCTCTTCAGTGCCTTTACGCAATGCCTCTTGGGATTTGACACACTTTATTTCGCAGGCAGAATGTATGCTAGTTTTGAAGATCTCTTCGAGTTGCGAGCACAGCGAGCTGCAAGGAAGGGGGAACACCAATTTAAAGAGGAAGAACAGTCTTCGAGAGTAGATTAAACTACGTTTTTATGCATAACAATAAAACTAAGCCTTTTTCTTATATCAAGTACTCAGAATAAAGGCTTAATCGTATCGTAAAACAAGTACCGAAGAGAACAAATTGCTTAGAAAAGAAAACTCAGGGCCGGAAAATGAAATATTTCCACTCGAGTGCTCTCATTTTGCCATGAGAAATAATAGGTCATGAAGAAATGGTTTAAAAATACACATAAGTCATTTTTTTCTGTCTATTGTTTTAAAGATTAGAGGCAAAAAATTGGGAAGAGACGATGAATTATTAATGACCTCCAATTATGTCGCCGTGAGTTCAGTGAACTCCAGATTCTCGAATGTGACGATGAGAGTGAGGAGAAGGCGGTCGAACGGCTTCCCTTGAACACGCTGGGCCTTCCTCTGCATATCTGCCGTCTTCAGTTGATCCAATGGGCTAGCTCTTCAAAATAAATAAATAAATAGATTTTTCCCTTGTTATTGGATGAAACAACGGAGACAGAAAATGAGCACAAGGAGAATAACTATTTGAGTACTTCACTTCAATTGAACAAGCTATCCAATAATCGTTGTAGCATACTCATATCCCTATTATCTATTAAGTCTATTAGTTATTATAGTATAATTGTACTCTTGCTGGTTACAACATGATTAATACTTAAACGGACATTCCGTGCGCGAGGAGGGGCGAGACAGAGACATAGCGGACATTTGGAAAGAGTGCTCCGAGTGTCGCCCACGTCTTCGGTGTGATGATTACTCCCTCGAGGCAAAGCCTCTCCACCGACATGAATGGCTCCTCAACGAGAAGAAGTCATCAATCGAGTTTATATGAGTAAAAAAAAGGGTGAATGAAAATAGTATATTATCTCTTTACAGATGACAACACTTAAAGCTGCTAAACGAAGCACATTAAATCAAATTTAATTTTCACAGAACAAATATTAGATTATTTGGCTATAATAATTATCTCAATCTTTCCACTATTCGCTTGACAAAAGGAGAAGAAGACAAAATGTTGCCCACCCCGAAGACCGTCTGCAGTAGTCCGGCTCCAAAGGAGTCGATTCCGCTGAAGTCGACCTTCCGAATCGCTGTGGGACTCACGATTTGAAGCACCCGAGACCAGGCGACTTGCACATTCCGGAGCGTGTGGACGGTCTGGGGAACATCGGGAAGCAGGTGGCGGACGACGGTGAGAGAAAGCACAGAGATGGCGCGAAGCTGATGAATTATCGGCTGCAAGCTTTTCGAAATTAAATTAATTTTTTTAATAAAATATTTTTTTTACAAATAAATCTAAGATGTAAAAGCCTATATTAAATAAATTCTCTCAGATTCAGAAAAAAAAAGAAATAAAGGAGTATCACAATTTCAGTGAAAAGAGTGAAAACGATGAAATCATAATTCAATAACCTGATAAGCAGCTCGGCAGGAGAGACCGAGTGAAGAGAGGTCAGGGAGGGAAAGGAAGGAAGTGATGAGGGAGAGAACCACCACCGGCAGAGAGAAGAGACCATCTGAGCCGGGCTCACGAATCGAATACTTCGCAGGCAGAGAGTCTGAAGGAACATTTTAAGTGTAAAGTCAGCGTGCCAAAAAGAAGAAAAAAATATAAACAATCAAATTTTTTATCTTCGATGATTTGAAGGTCCCAAAAACGTATACTAGAGTCCCGAAGAAAGATCCCCGGAGAAAAAGCCCCTCAATATATGAGTATATGGCGTGAGATAACAGCGGGCTTACCTGAAGCTGCCTGGACACTGCTGGCTTTGTCTTCCTTGGCCTCTGCACCGCTCTGCAAACAACAGATTAATTACCTCGTAAAACTAATTAATTAATAGAGTTAATGAAATAGAGAAGAAAGGACTACAACGTCTTGCTGTCAGGAAGATTTGCTAACCGGGCGAAGAGACTCTCCCTCAACCGCGCGGTGGTCAAAGAACTCGGAATTTCCCAGCGAAGGGGCGCTTAAATTAATGTTTTAAAATAACAACTTTAAAACAATCTTGTTTTGTTTAGTCAGATCAAATTGTTCTGGCATCAGGGAGCTATAGTGTGGGGGGACATGATTCTTGTCCCGTACGTAAAGCGAATGGCCAGCTGGTGAATCTCGGAGGAGGGCTCGAAGAGGCCGCTGATCTTCGAGGCCCATCCTGGGAATTGTTGGAAGATCCAGACGAGCAGAGAGCGCTGCTCATTCGGGAGAAAGCCCAGCGAGTCAGCCATTAGCAGCAGCGCCTGGAGAACTCCTGCAGAAAAGAGGTGACTGTTCAGAAGGGGAGTTGCAGGTAGATCAAAGACTCGTACAAATCCACTCCATCTTTCTTCCATTCTTTTTTCTCTCTCTTTCTTATACTCTCCCACTTCCTCTCGTCCTCTTTCTCTGTTGTCGAGCTTCCCATATTGTTCAATAGATGAGAGAAGAGAGAGTGATGAGTCACCATTCCCGAGCGACTCTTCGATTCTTCCCTGCCGTTCGCTCTCCTCCAGAATGCGCGTGAAGATGCGTGCGGCAATCTCCTTTAGCTCTTCTCGTCTAACAAATCCGAGTAGAAGCCGAAGACCGAGTCGACGACGACTTCAGTCAGGTCGGCGTGCTCAAGGAATCAGAGAGTATTTTTTTGGATATGGTCAATCATTTGTTACTCTCTTTTAAAATATTATAAATTTTTTTTTATCAGATAAGCTGTATAAGCCACGTCTTAGAGAATTGGCGACTGGATCGGTATAAGAAGTGAGAGAGGAAAAGGTGACTGACATCGCAAATGTCACCGAGACTGGCAGGGGTTACGAAGTACTCGAGAGTCTCAAGGCAGTAGTCGATGAACCAGCTGCAGTCACAGCCGTTGAAGTTGCACTCGTAATACTGAGTATTCAAGTTATAATCTCTCGAGTTAAATATGTAGTTACCGTAGCTATAGATTGGCTACGGTAAAAGAGGGCAACGGTTGCATGCGCAAGTGCATCGTAAACAAACACAAACACATACATACGCACCGACTTTCCCTGCTTCGTGACTCGTTTCATACTCTCGAGGATACTGTTGACAAGTGTCACGTGCATGTTCTGTGCAATGAAGAAGTCCCTGCACCAGCGATAGAAGAAGGTGCCCCAGAGACTCTTCGCGATCAATCTATTTTTTATTTATTAATCGTACACGAAAAATGCAACAGCACAAATATATGAATGACTTCACGACTAATATATGCAGGAGAAACTTGTGGAAATCAAAAAAAAAATTGACGTCAGCGATTCCACTTTTAGCTTTTAATGTGTCGCAAACGTGCAATGATCTGCCATATACATAATTGCCTCCAGAAACGCACGAAGCAGCGCAGGATCGCTGGCGGATGAGGGCATCGGAGAAGAAGAGCGTGATCTTGGCGTCCGAGAAGATCGCGCGCAGGAGCTGGCGTGCGAAGCGAGTGATGTTGACCGGCCGAAGCAACTGTTATGCTCATCACTTTCTGTTCTTACCATTAGACAGAAAAAAACGGTAACCCGAAAGTCTTCGGCGAGAAGTGCGGCGGCCATTTCGATGATCGACCCGACGGTCAGGAGATGCTCATCTTGCGGCGACGTGGATGCAATGCATTTGTGGATGCCGGAGAGGATGGCGGAAGTGGCCTGTTCATGTCATTTATATAGTTCAATTTTAAACATTTAGAGTCATATTTGCACATTTTTATTTAATTCGTTTATATTTGTTATTAAGAAGTTTATCTGTGTGCACCGCTAACTTTGTCGTAGCCATCATCGTCTTGTGGCTTGCTGTGAACGTGACAGTTGACGAGTCGGAGTGCCGCGTCGACGTCTTGGCCCACGCAATACGGCAGTTCGGCCATGCTCTCGAAGCGGAGAACGGTCGCGTTCACGAGACCAGGCAGCACTTCCTCCTGCTCGGCCATTGAACTTTGTGGAATGCGTGCCAAGATAAGGAAAGAGAACATACATATGGAATATATGTACATACATACATACATATGCAATATATGGCGGTGCCAACTTAAAAAAAATGTGGTTTTTTTGCATATGCTGAACGAGTGTACAAAATTGGTCAAAAATTACTTGTTCATTTTTGCGCAAAGTGCATAACGGGTCAAAAGCGCAAAAACGGGGTTTTTCTCTTTCATTTGCGCAGACGTATATTATGTCTATGTATGCCCATATATGTTGTAGAACCTTGACGAATGTTCCAAGAGTGTTCGTCTCGGCGAGTGCCACGACAATATCCGAGCAGTTCCTCAGCATGGATTCGCAATCGTAAATGCAGTAGCTCTGAATGGCTGCGATGTACGGTGATCAATAGATTTCAAGCAAGTAGTGAAGCGACGTAAGGTATGAGATATATGTATGTATGCACAGGTATAGGTGGGAAGGATTACTGTAGGGCCACAGTTGAAATTGGCTGGTATACGGGACGAATGCGCGGAGCTACGGTAAACTAGGAGGAGTTTACATGGCTCTTCTGCCAACGGAGACGGCCCTGCTCGAGTCGCTTGCGGACTGCGTCGATGAGAAGGTAGGGGAAGCCATTTTCGATGAAGAATTCAGAGCCAGGATGGAGTCTCAGCAGGTCCCCAAGAGGATGAACGATGCTTCTGCAAAATGCGTGTCTTCTTCCACCTTTTCATCCGTCCCGGTCACACTCATTCTCTCCCTTTTAATTTCTAGGGATCTCATGAGACCAGGAGCACAAAGAGTAGAACGGGGTAGTGAAGAAGAGGAAAAATATTTCAACAAAAAACCCGGTGATGCAGTCATTCTTGTCTTGGATGGAATTTACAATGAAGATGCTGGCCTGCTGGTCAGAGATCAGCGACTTGGCGAAACATTTCGCGAAGTCATTCTAGAAGTGGTGAGAGAACGAGAGTGAGAGAGCGAGGCATAAATAGAGAGAGATATTGAGAAAGAGAGCGAGAGACAGAGATAGAGAGAGATTGAGAGAGAGTGAGGGATCTATAATTCATAAACGAACGTTCTGGGTCGCAAATGGAAGGAAGGCTGCCATCACCTTGGCGCTCTCGAAGTTGACGTTGGCGAAGACTGGCCGGTTGGCCAGCCAGAGCTCTTGAGCCAACTGGAAGAGAAGAATAACCAGAGTCCTTGGGGGCGAATTATTCCCCCTTCCAATTTTCTTCCACCCCAAGAAAATCCACATCAATTTCCAGCGCTCCCCCTTTCATTCACAACCTTTGCCACTCCATTGCCTCCTAATCCGTGAGCGTGCTCTTTAAGCAGCACGAGTGACGCTTTCAGCTCCTCTATGTCCTGGAAGGGCGAGTCAGCCATGCGCGAGAATCTGCGCAGCAGAGCGAAACGCAACTTGTTCAGGGAGATGATACTGCTGAATAGTGGAAGATATTTAAGCAAACATTTTTATTTTCTATTTATTAATAAGACAGTTACATATCTATTTTTATATGGTTATATTTAATCTGCATATATTTTTTCTCATATATTTTTTCTTTCTCAGACGTTCTTCTCTCGTTGATCGGTCGTTTCTCTCCTCAACCCTTTCTAGCTGTTCCATCTGACAATGTCTGCAGTGCACTCGCTGCAGCCCATCATTTGAAGTACGATCACTCTGCTAAGTCGATCGAGGAGTGAGTGGTTGTTCTCGCCGTCGGCTGCTTTGAAGAGATGCGCGAGCTGCGGCCAGACAACTTGCTGAAGTGGCGATGATTTCAATTTAAAATTAATTAATTTGAAAACCTATTTTTCATATACATATATTTGGAATATTATTTAAATTAATTTTGGTGGCAAAAAATAGGGTTTTTGTTTCCTCACTGGGCGGTTGTGGATGTCGTCGTGGAGGTCTTCAGCTAACAAGATGAAGAGCGCGTCGCGATAGTTCTTCAGAGTCGACGGCGGATGCTTCTTCTCATCGACAACGCGAAGGAAGGCGATCATCTACATGAGATGATTTATTGCATTTCAAAAAAGACTATTCTCAAAGGGTCAAATGTACCGCTCCACGTCACACTATTCTTTGTGTTATGCTATTATCTCAATTTGCATGATCATCAGGCGCTGATTGTGATATTAAAAATTCTCATGGCGTTATTTGCATTACGCTTTAGAGACTTATTTGCATATTAAAATGTAGAACCAAGTCACAATTGTGATAAGTCAAAATGGGAAAGAGAAATCATAAGATTTCGCGGGGCGGGGATAAAATAGCGCGGGCTGCACACCAGAGTGAACTTGTTGATGTGAGAAGGGAGGGAATATCCACAGTCGGCAAGGACTCGGCTGCTACAGTAATCGAGCGCTTTCTGCTCAGTCAACGGGCTGTTGAGAGAACTGAAAAGCGCTAGGAATTAGAGAATGTCAAATATGGTACTGCTTAAGAACTGTAAATAATAGGGAAGATTTTTCGAGCAATCGATTCTCAGCGAACCGTCTGCCAGACATCGGATGAGCCGCGCAGTCCTCGATTATTCCGAAGAAAGCGCTGAAAAAAAAGTTTAATTTAATTTAATTTTATAATTTCAATGTATTCTTCTGTCTATAAAACATTTTATCCCGCAACAATGGAAAAAAAACCTTTACACAGTATGAAAAGCACTTAATTTATTTCATATCGAGATTACAACTATAAGCGATTGCTATAAGCATATCTGCAATGTGAACAAGGCCACGGGATTCGTCAGAAAAGTCGGGAGGACCTCTGAAGAGCAGGCGAAACAGCGGAATCGTCCGCCATCGGAGAAGGGAAGAGGGTGAAATGAACACGAATACTCCGGGTGCAATATGCCTTCATCTTTATTAAATGATGTTCTCAGAATGTTAACAAAGGCACGCACTTTAGCAGCACTTGAGAACTTCAGTGATTGTCACGCGAATAGCCCTTCGAGAATCATAAAATGTGTGATTTCCATATTTTTAAGAAATAATTAAGTCATGATTGAGTCTTACTTAGAGGCTCTCTTAAAGGATGCCATAAGGGAAAAACTCCTATCACGTAGTCCCTGACAGATTTGGACAATTTGGTTAAAATACGGTGTAAAGAATCCGCAGAAATGATGCTACTGCCACGCGCCTCTCTCCACAGAAACTTGTGCTTTGCTCAACTGCCATATGAGCCGAAGTGTTAGGAAAAACGCGGCATCAGGCATGATTGGTGTAGCGCAGTGGGTTAAGCGCTAGCCTGCGATTTTGCAAGTCACAGGTTCTAACCCCAATCGCAGCAAACGTTTTTCTGATCGTTTGGAATTCAAATCTGGAAAGTTCGTTCGTAAAAAAATATTCCGATGAGAGGAGAGGAGACAACCCGAAACTTTGTTTTCGAAATTGAAATGTGGCAACTTACAGAACACTACTGAAAGCAATGAATTTTTATGGCATGGGCTCTAACAACTCTTAAAAGCCGCCGTCAAAATGTTTCCTAAAATTGTTTCGAGTTGGCTAACATTATGGCTGGAAGGAGCATTGGTATGCTTAGCATGTGCATGAACGGAAGAGCCGGTGTTCGGTTCCTCTTTTGAGCTTATTTCTTCGAATTTTTTTTTGCAAGATTTTTTGCCATACCTTTTTCACTTGTAGCATTAGAAGTATCTTCTCAAGACAAAAGGATGCAAAATAGAGCTTGAAACTGTAATTTAAAGTTGTTAAACGGTTCGAGCAAGTGCCTTTATAAATTTCACTGAAACGATGACACATTCACACACTACTAATTGTGGTGTTCCTGCACCACATATTTACAAGATTTTCCATTTTGGTGAATATGCATTGTTTTGTAGAGTTTTTGAGCTTAATGGATGCAGAACATTGCCCTGAAGACAGAAATAACAATGAATTCTGAAAACAAACATGTTACAGGCCTTAATTTCGCTTGGCCTCTTTTGGCTATAGCCGCTATAGCCGCTATAGCATTGACCCCTGGCCGCTGAGCGGTACTGTACGTCTGCCTCGCCCTGTTTCCCTGTCTCTTTCACCTTCCTATCCGTCTGTTCTGTCTCAATTTCCTCAGTCCATGCCGTCATGTAGAATGACTCATTGCCTTCCTATCGCTTACTCACAACGCATTTCTCTAGTCACTAGAAGAGAGAGAGAGAGAGAGAGAGAAAGAGAGAGAAAGAAAGATTACAGCGAGAGATGACAGCGGGAAAAATGTGTATCTTTAACCGCTTCTATGTACATACTTTTCATCGGAAATTTCATATCTTCCTCGCAGCTAAAACTGATCTCTTGCAAACATCTCGTGAGAAGTGTTTTCTGCAATCAAAGCGAACGTCAACATCTTGACCTTTCCTGGTTGAAGATATTTCTGTGTTGTCTGGATAAGTTGAAGTCAGGTGCTCTGTCTCTCAGTCTTCTTTCTTATGCTGATTTGAAAGAAGAAGGTAAGTTGAAGTTGTAATGAACATCATGTTCTCCTCTCTCTCTCTCCCTCTCTCTGTCTCTCTCAATGACCCTCTCTCTTTTACTCTCTCACTCACTCACTCTTTCTCTTTCTCTTTCTCTTTCTCTTTCTCTTTCTTTTTCTCTCTCTCTCTTTCTCTCTCTCTCTTTCTCTAAGTCTCCTCGTTAACCATCCCGACTCATCTATCCTTTTTACCTCCGTGCCTTCGTTGTCATCGCTGCGCATCCCTCACTGACGGTTTCTAAGGGCGACGCGACAAGTCGCTTTGTGAAGCCTTGCAATAACTGGCGAAATGGGAGAGGAGAGAGGGAGGAAGAAGAAAAGAGAGAGAGAGAGAGTGAGGAGAGAGAGAATGAGAGAGAGAGAGGGAGAGAGAGAGAATGGGAGGAAGGGGAAGGAAGACTCAATGAATACGCTCATTAGCTGGCTCCTCCTCCACTTTTCTAAAGGAGACTGGACCGGACATGAATTGAGTATAATCCGTTCTCTTTTCTTTCTCTTTCCTTTCTTACTTTAAAATTCTGACCACGAGCTTTTGTCTTCACTTCAATCCTATGTTCCTCGAAAATTTTTGCACATATCTTTTTTTTTTATCTTTTATCAGAATTACTCGCTAAATTCAATTAGATTCTGAAGAAGAAAGAATCTGCCCTCATAACGAACCCGGTGGCAGAATTCTTCATCTTCTCTTCCTTTGCCTTCTTCTTCCCACTCTCAGATTGTCTCTGTACAACACCCTTGCTATTTTGTATGGTATTGAACATTTTTATTTTGTATCTTTGTCCATTTGTAATAATTAGAAGCGGTAATAGAATGCAGATGCATGATTCAAGTTCACGTCTATTAAGTTTCGATTTACACATTCCGTATTAATTGTAGGCTGCACATCAAAGTCCTTGCCTGTCCCAGCAATGTCATATTTCCCCTCGGTCCGTGGAACGCGAGAGACATGCAGTTTGAATGTGAGAGAGGAAGAAACAGAGGAAAAAGGAGAAATAGGAGTTGGTGTAAAAGGTGAAGATGAAAAAGAACAATTATAAGAGGGAACGAATAAAGGAAGAGAGAAGGAGAGAAAGAGAAGGGTAGACTAGAAAGAAATCGTTTTAAGATGAAGCCCTTGAGTCGCGGCCTTCCCGATATCCTCTTCGTCGAATCTGCGGACGTCGGCGAAGCAGCAGGAAATGCGTATTTTCTCCAGTAATGGATCGCTGCTCTATGTCGTGTCTAAAGTCTCTCTTACCCTCTTAATCTTTCGCGTTCTCTCTCTTTTTCACCTTTATTTCATTTTCAGCTCATTTTTGCTAGGAAAAATCGTTGTACATATTTTTATTCAGGAGCATCATTGCCCCAATGTTTCCTGCTAATTTCTCGCTGCTAGCTCTCCTTCTGAATCTCTCTCTCTCTCTCTCTCTCTCTCTCTCTGTCTCTCTCTCTCTGTCTCTCTCTGCGAGGTTATCTAGCAGTCCCTGCGAATGTCTCTTTGATTATCTCTTGAGATGGAATTGCTGATACGCATTAATCGTTCTCTAATGACAGTTCGCCGTTGAGAGAGCGCCAGATGTGATCTTTATCCGTCCACGCTGAGTCCCATTCCATGTCAAATAGTCGGAAGAATTACAAATATTTTTTCTCAATGATTAAAATTGGTTTTCATTGTATTCCAAATTTTATTAAAACGTTATGATGATAGTTAAGTGGTATGAACGTGGTTTCTTCTTTATTCCATAAAAAAATTGCACGTTTAAAAAATTTGCGCCTCTTCGACTGATTGCGTAATATGTCTTATGCACTTTTCATCAGACTTGAAGAGATGTGAACATAATATGTATACATTGTAAATGTCTTTGTCACCATTCTCATTCATGCGAGAAAGTCTTTCACGTTGTTTGTAATGACTTCTCGATCTTATACGCAGGTAATGAAACAAAGAACATTTAGATGTATTTATGTAAGTTCACTAAAATGCATGATTGCTGATCGGATGATTTCCTCATAAGTAACATATGGCTTTCCATTTGTTCTGCTGATTTTAATCACCCAGTGTTAATTTGTCGTAATCGGGTAGATCCAAAATATCGCGAATGAATTGAAGCGACCAAGCGTGATCTACAATTGTTGATGAAGCTAAAGATGATATAAGAACAGGAATGTACCGTGTGCAACTGTTCGATGCGATCTACTGCAAGAGGCCGTGCTGCGATCGGACTTGCGGTCTCTTCCATCAGGCATTCATTGCCATTACCAGTAAATTCCTTCTTCAAATCTCACATTGAGAATAATTATGTATCTTATAGTATGGAACGTTATTACGCGGCCCATACAAATGTCCTAAAAATTTTTTATTAAAACATTTATAGGGGAGAATGAAGAATGGTAATGTTTTTTTTTACAATGCATTAAATCGAATGTACCGTAGCCTCTTCAGAGAAGCTTCGTGCACCGCAATCGCTGAAGCCAAAGCTCTCGAGTCTCGGCTCAAGCACGCGGCCATCGTCCTCCACTTGTAGTCTACTTCACTTTGTTTACAATCATTAATTTGTTATCTTAACTCAGCTATATGTATATAAATAAGTTAACGTGAAGCTGCGTTTAATTAATTTAATTATAAACACTTTTTTTTTTTAGCTCCAGAAGAGTTTCGTGCTTTTCATCAGCAAGCCTTTTACGAAATCATGGAGTCGGCGGCGAGAAAAGTTGGGCATATATTTTTTGGGAAAGTTATTTAGTCTGTTATGTACGGTAACTGTGAGAGAAAAGATGTGAGAAATAAAGGTGTCGGCATCGTACGTCGAGCCTCCGCTGCCGCCGCCGCTCCATCCACTCATCTCCTCTTCCCGAGCCCGCTCAGTACGCCGGCTCAGCCAGCGACAGTCCACCGAATACGAGGACACCACCACGGTCTCTCTCCCCCCTTTCAAGCTCTCTCTCTCTCTCTCTCTTTTTCTCTCGCTCCCTCTCTTTCCTTTTTTCTCTCTCTCTCTCTCGAACACTCTCCTAATCACCATATCTCTTTTAATCGTTCTTTCTCTCTCATATTTGAAATGACAAAAGAATAAAAGAAGAAAGGAATTCTGCAGATCCATTTCGACCCCTCGAATGTTTGGGAGAACCCTGAAATCCTCGAGATCATCGATTCCGACGTCGATTCAGCCATCGACGCCGAGCCCCCAGCTGTCATCTTTGGAGATGAAGACTCCAATATCGACAATCTTCTCGAGTAACAGAGAGAGAGAGAGAGAGAGAGAGAGAGAGAGAGAGAGAGAGCTTGAAAGGTAGAGAAGAAGAGAGTGATCTACTGACAATGAGGGAGATAGAGAGGGGAAAACGAGTCAAGGAATTGAAAATGGTAATTGCAGAAAGTGATTAAGATAAAGATAAATTAAGATAAGGCATGGATGAGAGAGAATAGATAGGGACTGACCATGAGGAACTAATTAATGAACTTCGTTCGGGAAATATTTCTAAATCTTAAAGAAAAATGTAATAATGAAAACCTCTTATGCTCAGCAGTTTCAGAACCACGACACATCTCCTTGACACGAATCCTATCGATCACACTCTCCATGACGAACACGTCTTTATTGATAATGAGATGGATGATGCAGGTTGGGATAGAGCGAGAGAAGGAGAGAAGAGGGAGAGAAATAGAAAGAGAGAGAGAGAGAGAAGAGAGAGAGAGAGAAGGTGAACTAAATGAGATATAGAGAAGAATGGAAGGATAGCATAGTAGAGCATACACACATCTTTTTACAGATTTTGCTGATTTTAGCGACGTGGACCTAACGCAGGCGCGCCAAATGAGTACGCTGATTTTCAAAGCTACCTTGCATGTTCCCCACAAACAGCGATGTATGAAAAGTACCCTTGAAAAAAAATTTGGACTCATATTTAGTAATCGGCAAAACGAATTTTTTTTTTAAAATAATTGTGAAATCTTTTAAAAAAAAATTAGTTTTTGTTTGTTCATCAGGCCTCAGCTCGCTTCACGAGGCAACAATCAACATTGAAGCTCGCCAACGTCCGGAATTTGAGCGGAACCTCTTCGAAGGCAGCCTGGATACTGGCTAATTGCTCTTTAAGGACCTTATTCTAGCTCTCTTTTTTCTTTATTCACACACTCTATCGTTCTCTCATCCCTCTCATGTCGTTTGTCGGTGTCTTTCTTTCTCTCTCTCTCTCTCACTCTCTCTTCCTCTTTCATGCACATTCATTCATTCTCTCTCTACTTATCTACGATTTGCGCCTCTCTCATTATTCGAGAGACGATGAATGTAGTTGGCTTTTTTCCCACTCCGGTCAACAGTTTTATATCTAAACATTTAATGCTTTCATCGGTTTTCTTGCTTGAAGTGTGCACTTAGATTATTGGTGCTCAAAGATGACGATAAATGTGGCGATTTATGACGAAGGAAATGACATCGTGACCAATCGGTATCGTTTTTAATTGCTTCCGTGATATTCTCGACTTTTCCCTTTCATCGCTTTACTTGAAAGAAGGAAAGCACAGACAAAGCTGCCTTTCTCGGTCGCCTGCCAGACTTAACTCAAAGAGAGTAAAATGAACCGAATCTACGTCATCTTCGTGCTGACGTCATCTCATGATGACTGTTGACAGTGAGAGAGGAGGGAGAGAGAGAGACAGAGAGGAGAGAGAGAGGAGAGCGAGAGAGAGTCAGAGAGGAGAGCGAGAGAGAGTCAGAGAGGAGAGCGAGAGAGAGAGAGAGAGAGCGAGAGAGAGAGAGCGAGAGAGAGATGCCATGGGAGTGGGAGCAGGAAGATGAGGCAGGATGAGCCCGACGTTCTCTTGCCTACCTTCGCATGCACATCGTCGGTACCTGTGTCATATACCCCCCAACTCTTTTACTAATGAATGCAATTACTTCCTTCTTTATTTAACGAAAAATAACTTTATTGCCAAAACTCAAACAACTTAAAAAAAAACAAATAAACTGTGAGAGAATGAGAGATGGAAATTCGGTGTAGAGTGAAAGCATTCCGGTTATTCCAACCATACCTTCATATCTGTGATACAACGAAAGAGAAATCCGTGCTAACCATCATGAAAGCAAACAAAACAATTCTCATTGTATAATTGATTAAATATTTTGGCAATTCTGATACTCGTTTCTTCTCTTACAAGTGAAGCGCGAGCTACTCAGACTGCGCAGACAATACTTCTATAACAAGTTTGCGCAACGAATAACGCACTATTTCTGGGGGTTTCCTTTCCTAATGATCTCTGGGAACACTCTATCTACACGTACAAACAATTTAGTACTTTTAAACCGGAAGTAGCGATGGCTATAAGCTTACCATGTCTGTCAGAGTAGTGAACTGCTCAGTATTACCGTAGTCAATTTCTCTTCTTGTTCCTCTTGTCTCTGGCCGTTCCATTTGTCTGACGAGTGGAAGAATGTCGAATCGTGGAGGCGTCCCTGGCTGGAGGCAGAACTCCGCTCGCTTCGAAAGAGACAACGCCTGGCTCCTTCTCCTCCTTCGACTTCGCACGTCTCCAGTGCAGTTTGAAGGGAAACTCGAACTCGTTTGGCACCTTCAATTACGAATATGGGGATAACAGATAGTTACTTCGTCGAGAAGTCTCACCTACAAAGTTTGCTTGCCAGTCCTGTATTGAAAAACAGTGCAATTATGAAAATTACCCAACTAAAATATATGACTATTCCGTTTTTTTTAAAAGAATATACAGTACCGCCAAAAAGTCTATCAACTTTTGGTTTTTCGGGCAAATTTTCCTTCAAAGTGTACGAAAGTAAATGAAATTCTCAGGGTTGCTTAATTATGCGGTCAGATCGTTGGTAAGAAAATATTGGTTTCATTGATCCACAATAAAGCCCGAAAAAAATCAATGACTCAAATCACCCGAGTTGCACATTTAGGAGTGCTGGATTAAATGGGTTATTGCTTCGATATTCGGGTAGCTTTTATTGGAGAAATGGTTTAGATGGATTCTAAGACATATCTACGATAAGTTTTTGGTCTAATCGATATTTAATCACATGCTTTTAAATGCTGCCTGCCTTCAGCTCGTGATTCATGAACTCGGCCTGAGATGCTGAAGGTTCAGGAGAATAAAATTAATCACGTACTGCCATGCTTATAGTAATAATGAGGTCCATATATTCAGAGGTGATAAGCGAACAAATTCAGATGGTTGCTTGCCCTGTGAGAATTAGATTCTAACTATTTATGCACACTTTGACTACCACTGTCAACTTTCGTCTGCAGCCAAGACGTACTTAAAGTGCTGTTGTGAAGGGGTCCGTTTTTTGAAAAGGGTTTCACTTGTCTATAATGATTCTTAATAGACTTTTCTGTATTCTGCAGCCTTATTTCATCCATGGCTTCATGAGACCGTAAGGGACAGACGATCATTTGAATGTAGACTGGCATTGAGTAGTGCAGTGTATTGACAGCTGTCTGTTATAGATCAATTACAACATTAAAATGACCAAATGGAATTTAGACCATTGCAGAACACTCTGTTTTATATAGTAAAGTGATATTTGACTCTATCTAAAACTTCACTGATTATTTTCCTACCTTATACGGCACCGCACCACTCTACGCCAGGGTACATTCAAATTATCTACCCCTCCCTATGAAGGCCTCATGAAGCCAGGCATGAAATAAAGCTGCCAAAGATAGAGAAGCCTATGAACTATTATTTTAGATAGGTAAAAGCGTTTTACAAACAAGGACACCTGCACAGCATCACTTTTAGCACTTCAGCGTTGTGGACCGAAGTTGACCGCGGTGATCAAAGTGTGTACAAATAGTTAGAATCTAATTTCCACAGGCCAGTCAACCATCTGAATTTGTTCGCTTATCACCTCTGAATATATGTACCTCATTATTACTATAAGCATGGCTGTACATGATTAATTTTATTCTTCTGAACCTTCAGTAGTGCATGGATCACGAGCTGAAGGCAGACAGCATGTAAAAGCATGTGATTAATTATCGATTAGAATAAAAATTTATCCCAGATATGTCTTAGAATTCATCTATACCATTTCTCCAATAAAAGCTACCAGAATACCGAAGCAATAACCCATTTAATCCAGCACGTCTAAATGTGCAACTCGGGTGATTTGAGTTATTGATTTTTTCCGGCTCTATTGTGGATCAATCAAACCAATATTTTGTTACTAAAGATCTGACACCATATAGAAGCAACCCTGCAAATTTCATTTACTTTCGTACACTATGAAGGAAAATATGACCGAAAAACCAAAAGTTGATTGACTTTTTGGCGGTACTGTAACCTATATAATAGTTAGAATACAAGCACTGCGCTGACCTTGCCAATGCTGCCCGCCTCGAAGAACCATCCAAGAGGGAACCAGATGCGCATTCGGTCATCCGTCGCCGTTAGATTCGCGTGGTTGTATGCGAATCTTAAATGAGCCAAAAATTCACACTTGTATTCGCGCCCTTTTGTATGACACAAGGAAGAGAGAGATTTTAGAGAAACATGTGACAATAACACTCAAGAAAATGAAAATACACTACGATTGAGCTTCGTCTTTCTTTAAATAACGCATTAATAAAAAAATTGATTAGAGAAATTCGCCTTTTAAAATAACATTAAACAATCAGCATAGTATACTTTAAGAAATGATTTAAAAGGCAGTCTCTCACTAACGTGTGATAGTAGAGGAACATCCGAGAAGAGATGTAGAATGCGACAAACACATCAATGGAGTAGTGTTCGTGGCCCGCCAGAATGAAGAAGACTCCTTCAAGTAAGCAAGATTAAAAAAATTAAGGCTTCCTTGCCTTAAAATACCATAATCAAAGAAAGAAAAAAGTGAAAATATTCAAATGATCACATTTAAAGCAGGAAATTGCGTCTTTGAAGGCATTTCAATGCGAAGTTTAGATAATAATAATCTTACGACTAGAACTGACCAAAGAGATTGCATACCCACGTGACAGTGTGCAAGCCTGACCAGGAGTTGGGAGTATCTGAACTATCAAACTTGTACAACTACCACGAAGAGAAGTAATACAGTTCACACCGTGGACATTCAACTAACATTCATACAAAAGGAAAAGAAAACCGCACATTCAGTGATAAAATGATTGAGCAGAGTGATGGCCGTTGTATGGCCGCTGAACATGTAGTCGCCGCAGGTTCGAACACCCTGAACATAGTGTAAATCGAGAAAGTAAACAAATAGCCAAATAAATGATACAAAGTTAGGACTGTGATAAGTGTCATCAACCTTAATATTTGAAGGGTAGACGTAGACAACTAAAATTTAAAGCCCTTGCCTGAATGCTCATGCCCAGCTTGGACCAGATCTGGAAGGCTTGAACGACCTTCTCGGCCAGACTTCCGTGATTCTTAAAAAAAAACTCTCTATATTAGTTTTTGAACGATTCAGAGGAAGATACTAAATTAGAGATAAAAAAATGTAGAACTTTCTGGATGGCAGAAACCTTGGCTCGACACTCGAGATGTACTCCAGGCACTGAGAGAGACGTAATCATCATTGTTATGCAACGAAGCAGAAAGACAGTCCCAACCAGGGAAAACATTCGGCGAGCGATCACAACTCTGCAAAGGACAAACTGTAACAAATCTTTTACCCAATCTCAAAAATTCTCCCGCTTGCTAGTTCTGTATAAGACTTCTGTTTGCGAACAGGAAAAGAGTGATATTAGTAAGAATTTGTGTTATGATCAAATAATATAATATACAAATCAATAAAAGCAATCTCGTTGCAAGGACCTGTGTTTATGGAAGATGAGTACGGTAAGCCAGATCGTGGCAAGAGTCACTCCAATCATCTCGCACATGTCGAATGCCCAGGGAATGAGTGGAAGATTGTCCAGGACAATGTCGGGCAGAGGCGGGTACATCTTCATGTCTGAAAGAAGAGTGTTCAGGCCAAGTCTGATATCATGAAAGAATATTTAGAGGTTGGTTAGAATTAGCGAGCACGGAAATGAGCAAAACAAAACATCAAACCCACCAGGAACTCGATCATGAACGAGCACCATGACGAAGGCAGTGATGAGAAGAGAGAGCAGACAGTAGGAGAAGGCTATCGCAAGCTTCAACACAGACTTCGCATGCGTATCCGGAGCTTCTACCTGAAGGGAGAAGGATGCAGAGTTGATTGTCATACGATGAGGAATGAGGAAACTTCTGAGAAAACTACAAAGGAGAGAGAGATAGAGGGAGAGAGGGCAACGAGAGAAGGAAACAACAAACCTGCCGAATGATCTCATCTCTGGATATGAGCCGAACAGGTCCTTGGTCATCTGAGGATATGACGGTAGTGACCGTCTCTTGACTAGAGACCAGCAGAGCCTTACAATTAGCGCTACAACGATATTTAGTGTGGGTGGGCGACATAACCGCGGTTTCTGCGGTATCCAAACAGAGGAAGGACACACCATAACTAATGATAGCTGACCTATCAGTATGCTCGGCGTGTGTTGAGCATGCGGCTCCTGCTTTGCCATCGCCATTAGCGTAGCCATTCACGCGAGAATACGAAGGGACATCTCAAGGACAAGAATTGTGCAAGAAAAGACAAATGAATTAGAAAGAAAACATTAAATAAAATGTCGAAAAGGCAAGAGAAACAAGCGAGAACGGATTGAAGAACATCACGTACAAGACTCCTGTGATGCTGTTTGAACGGATGCTGGAGTTATGCGAGCAGTCAATTCATTCCCGAAAGCTGAGGTCTGCAAGAACCCAGACAGAACATAGATGCATTTATTGGTCAAAGTATCATTTGGCAACTTGACGAGAAAAAAATGTTGTTGAAATGCCTAGCGAACCTCTCTGAGTTTATGAATGGACGCGGCGAGTCGCTTGATGTCACCAAGACAAGTGAGTTGCAGGGGTTTCTCTCGCAGATCCGTCTCATTCAGAGTCAGCAGAGTGGCACCGTCGATCTGCATGCTTTCACTTATTATCAAATCAAAGAGTACAGTCCAGAAGATTAAACTCCCTTATCAAATATCAATATATCGGATGGGATCAAGTTTTAGTGATCATGAGATGAGAAGAAGAAATTGCTAACAAACCCGATGTTCATACGCAAGAAGCTTCGCGTAGCGTTCGAATCCCCCTGAGTTCAGCCAAGCTTCTACCTCAAACGAGTACATTAAACAAAAGAAATGAGGGATCACTGAACATTAAGATGACAAGGATAACTTCATTTGGCAAGAGAAGAAAACAACTGAACCTCTCGACTTGTCCAGGAGAGCGGATCGGAAGCGATGGCGATAACGTCATGAGCGGCGATGCCATTTGTGGCTGACACCATCGCGGCCTTCCTCAGAAGTCAGCAACGCCCGACACTCGGACAGCCAGCGAGCAATCGCTGGCAAACCCGATAGCCTTGTTGTCTGCACTCTTCTTGATCGCTCCTACGTTAGATCATTATTCAATTTTCAAAACGTAAACAGTAAGTAGCAACCGCGACAATATGATGCATAGACGATACGCAAACACCTGAACGATACACAGAGCGATGTTTCCGGTGCGCGCACCACAGTACGCTTCAAAAACAATGATAGAAATACACCGCACCACAATACATCAGTACTCGACACGACGGGACTACCGTCAAGTCAACCAAGACGCTAAACATATTTTCGTATTTGTGAGCTTCTTCAATAATTTTTAGACAATATTAAGGCACCGGAAAAAAGAAATGAATGCCATTGCAGATCAGTACTCTCGCAGGAGTAGGAGGATAGCACTGGGTTGCCCCATGACAGGCTGAAAACAATTCGAAGACACAAGACGAAAGATAAGATAAGGCTTGAAGACGACCGTGTACGATAAAGAGATTACGGGTAAACTGTTGCACAAGAAAACACGAATACACTTTTGAAACTTGTTTTTTTCGTCAATGGGCCACAAGTAAAAGTAATTTTATACAAAACCGCACTGAAGATGAAATTATATACGAATTCATTGCATACGCTGCTAAACCACCATACATACAATTTGGTTGATATACGTTGTAATCTCAGCAGTGATCTTTCCTCTCTCACTCTCTTATTTCTTTCTCTTTTCCCTCATCTCTCTTTCTTTCTCTCTCTCTCTCCTTCATTCTTTTATCCTTTCTTTCTCTCATTCTTGACTCCAATCAGCATGCTCAGCATTCTGCTCATCCTGGGTTCTCACATGACTTTCGCCGTTAAATTGATTTGGCATTGCATAAAAACTGATCTGGCATGTCAACCCGATTTTCAGAGAAACTGGCATGAGAAAATTTTTTTCTTTTATTAAAACACTGAGTGAAAAACCAAAAAATATATATGCATGAAAAACTATTTTGAAAGCCAATCCTGACAGATAGCGACGAACTAGATCGCTTGTACATACATAGTATATTAAAAAAAGGCAATAGCATACAGAACATTTTATGTCTCACTACAAATGATAATTATGCATCATGAAAATAATTATGAAATAAGGTTGTCTGCCCTGATTCCACTTTATTGCCGCAGACTCTATCAATACTTGATGCAGACAGTCTTCTGTTCGGTGAAGAAATGGAGCGAGTCTGCCCCGCCCTCTCTGCCCAGCCCGGACTGCTTCGTCCCACCGAAAGGCATGTTCAGATCGCGCACCTGACCATCCTCTTTTTAGTTTCTACTTATTTTATGTTCTATGAGGTAAGCATCATAAACTTTAAAAAAAAAATTATATCACAAAAAGGCATATCGTAAGGTGCACGAACTAATTTTGAAATAAAGTTTAGTCTGTGCACTTGGACAACAAGCCTCAAAATGGATAAAAAATAAAAGAAAAAAAAACAGACCATCCAAGTGTTGCACCAGACGGTGCCGACGCGAAGAGCATGCGCAATCGAGTGCAGCTCGGCCGACTCACGGGAGAAGACCGTCGCAGACAAGCCGTACGGAGAAGCATTCGCACGCTCGATCACTTCCTAATGTAAGTAATTTTAAGATAATAAATATCAACTAATCAATTTAGGTATCACTCTAAATACTCTTCAAATGAAGATATCAAATAAACCTGAGTGCCCGTAAACTTCTGGATGCAAACGACGGGCCCGAAGATCTCTTCAGTCATGCATCGGCAGTCATCTCTCAGGCCAGTCACAGCGGTTGGCTCGATGAACCAGCCCTGAGAGTAGAACAGCAGATAGAAAAAAAATCCGTAAAATTACTTATATTTCCAACTAAATAAATTATATTTCCATGTATGATGAATTTTTTAAATCATTCAACCCCAGAACATCTTCCGGGCGGCGAAACGGCTTTGCCACCAAAGAGAATCGTACCGCCTTCCTCGACTGCCAAGGCGATGTAGGACATCACCTACGATTGTTTCATCTCTTTCAGAAGGAGTAAACCGAGGAATCTCTGATGAACTTTACCTTAGCAAAATGAGCCTTTGAGTTGATAGCGCCGAGTTTGCTCGAGGCGACTTCCGGATCGCCCACAGTGTACTGTTAAAATATTGATAAAGATTTACAAGAGTTCTCATTCAAATCTGGGCTTACCTTCTTCGCTTCCTCGACGAAATCCCGCACGAAATCGTCAAAGATGTCTGAATGAACGAAAAGGCGACTCGTGCAAAGGCAAATCTCGCCTTGGTTGATGAAACAAGACCTAAAGAGCTTTAGAAGTTTAGCCGCTTACTTCAAATAATAAACTTCGGAGAGGTTCACAGAGAGAATGAGAGAGAAAGAAAGAGAGAGAGAGAGAGAGTGAGAGAGAGAGAAAAGAGAGAGAGAGAGAAACATTCAGATTAATATTTATCCTAAAGCAATAAAGCGAAATAATATTTCTAACTTGAAGATGCAACCGCTCTGACCTTACAACATCTGGCACTATTTCCGGGATGTCTACGGATTTGCAAATGATCCCGGCGTTCTTTCCGCCCATCTCCAGACTCGTCTTCTTATTCGAAGGGGCGCACAGGCCTGCGATGCGTCGGCCAATCAACGTGCCTGAAAGGGGAAACCGCAGAGAGAGAGAGAGAGAGAGAGAGAGAGAGAGCGAGAGAGGGAGAGGGAGAGAGGGAGACTGAGTGGGAGAGGTAGTGGGAGAGAGAGAAAGGTAGAAAGAGAGAGAGTCTGACTTCCGGTGAAGGAGACCAAGGCGACGTCGGGATGCGTGACCAGTGGCTCTCCGCACTCTCCTCCCGTGCCGATCACCATGTTTACAACTCCGGCCGGGAGACCTAGTCAAATTACTAGACGATTAGCGAAGAATGTATAAATCTTCACAATTTTTTAACAATATATGGCAAAACATATGATCATTAAATCATAAATTTGAAGGTACAGTACCGCCCAACATCCAGGGGTCATGGATGCAACGGATGCAACGGTTGCATCCTTAAGATCCATGCGAATTGTGTAATCGAATCGAATCGAATTGCGAATTTTCGTTGCCTGTACAAGCCACAATTCGCATGGATCTTAAGGATGCAACCGTTGCATCCGTTGCATCCATGACCCCTGGATGTTGGGCGGTACTGTACAGTAGATCAAAACAAAATGCGTCCTTGCCTGCCTCTCGGAATGCGTGCATGAGGACGTAGGCAGTGGCACTCGTCAGCTCGCTCGGCTTGCACACCACAGTGCACCCCGCAGCCAGCGCTGGCGCCAACTTGAAGCTCAGCTGCAAACCATCCATTTCCTGCCTTATCAACAAGGTTCAAAACATACGAAATGAATTGTTCAAATCATATCTAACAATGATATAAATTATTATTCTCGTGCATACATCTAAAATGGAATGGAAAGAAGATTGAATACCAAATAGACAGGCAGATTCCAAGGCGAGATGGCTGCGGCAACTCCGACGGGATCGCGCACGACGTAGGAGAGAGCGCGCGAGGGCTCGGCCAGGACAGCGGACGGCTCCGTGTGGTGCAGGGCGGCAGACGCGAAGAAGCGCAGGTTCTGCACGCAACGAGGAATGTCTACTACTCTGCAAATTTATTCCACCTTTTGAATCGTTTTGCATTATGAAAAGGACTTATATGGAGTATATCTTTTTTAAATTGAAATAGTTGTTGAGGCTGTCACGAACCTGGCCAACCAGACGGGCTTTCCCTGATCGCGTGACTCGAGCACAGCCAGTTCATCCAGCAGAGACTCAATGATGTCAGCCGTGCGCTGCAGAAGACGGGCGCGAGACTGCACTGACGACGATGACCAACTAAACATTAAGGAGAAGAGAGAAAGCTAGAGAGAGACGGGGAGAGAGAGAGGGAGAGAGAGGGAAAGAGAGAGAGTGAGTGAGGGAGAAAGGGAGAGAGAGGGAAAGAGAGAAGAAGAGAGAGAGAGGGAGAGAAGAGAGAGGGAGAGAGAGAGAGGGAGAGAGAGAAAAAAGAGTGCTGACACCGGGAATGCTTGTTTGGCGGCAGCAACGGCGGCATTGACGTGGCTAAGGGAGGAGCGAGGCAGCCGGAGGAAGGCCGCCCCCGTCGCCGGGTTCACGCTCTCCAGCTGCTCTGCCAGGCATGAACACATTACAACAGTGCAGTGTTCTACAGATGGAACGAACGTAAAGAGAAAACAAAAATAGGATAAAGATGATGTCACCATCTGTGCCAGAAAACTGGCCGTCGATAAAGTTGAATAGACACGTTTGGCTGCCGTCCAGAAGAGCCTTCACGACATCGTTCGTTGATGAATGCATTCTCATGGAATTCTTCAATTTACCACCATTTTCCTTTTTAATCTCTTCGTAGAGAAAACTCCAGAAAACTGATGTTAAGGAGAAACTGTCTAATAATAATGCGCAGAGAAGTCAAGATAAATGTAAATATTTATAAATATTTTTTACTACCCGTAAAAATAAAAAAAAGAGGGAAATGATGAGAGAGCTGTCCGTAGTAATAGAACTGGAGCCACATGGTCATTGAGACAGAAAAGGGTAAAACGTTGCCATTGATCCCTTCTGTTCTTCTCTTTCTCTGATTCTCTGCATCTCTGCCCATGCAACTTGGCTGTTTCTTTCTCTTGGCGTCCAATGTTCTCTCTCTTCCAATGCCCAATTTCGTTGATAGCACGGCCTATTAGGGTGAGAAAGTGGGAAGAGTTTTGCAGAGAAGGAAAGTGAGAGATTTGAAGAGTAGAAACACAAGAACGCTCCGCCGCGATGGTTTTATTCCAAAGAGGTCAGTCAGTAGGAGGCATGGAAGAGCGGCATTCAAGGGACAAGAGATTGTACATTGGCAGGAGACGCAGGCAGGCGAGAGTGAGGGAGATAGAGGGGGGAAGAGAGAACGATGGAGAGGGGGGGGGGCAAGATGCGAAGGACGATTAGCCCTTGATACCACGCACACTACCATTCTCACGGTCGAGATTCATCCTCTCTTGAGTCTGAAGAAAATAAGAAAAAGATGTCTGAATGTGTATTAAATAAAGCTATGGTTCTCATGGATCTCCCGTGGATCTCGCCTCGTCTTCCACTGCCTTGACTTCTTCCATCGTCAGTGAGAACCAGTCGTCAATCCAGCAGAAGACCTCGCGGTGGAACTTGCTGAAGAGACGTCCCTCCGTCTGTAAGATCATTACTTAATTATATTGTAATTTGGAGTAACGAAGTCAAATGAATAATGCAAATGAATGATTTTCATTATTCTATTTCTATTAACAATTTCTTTCGTCGGACATGAGCCGACCTTGTGGATGAAGTTCTCCACTCGTCTCTGCAGTCCCCACCACTTGAAGTGCACCTTCACGAGCTTGTAGATGCACATCACCTGGAAGGGCGCAGAATCAGCTTAGAAAAATAAATGTAGAAATGAATAAAATATAATGAGCTGCGCCCGCACCGGCTCGATCTCCTCCGCCCATCCATTCTGGAGTGGCCCGCGGCCGGTCTTCTCGGAGATGAAGCAGCTCGGAGAAGTTTCAGCCTCAAGTCAATATTTTTTTTTATTTTTTTTGAAATATTTTACGGTATTTCCTAAGACCCAACATTAAGATCGGCCTGCTGAAGATGCTCTGAGTCGTCGTCGGCAATGTTGATCTTGACAACTTCACGCTGCTCCAACTCCTCATCCGAGAGATTGTGTGCCTGCATAAGAAATATTTAAAAACAAACAGTAAAAATAAGGAACGAAACTAGCCCGTAATCAAGGAACTCGAGAAGTTTAATTTTTTTATTTAGCTTGTGGGATCATTTTTAATTTTAATTAGTCTCTCCCGTCATTTCCCTAACATTCTCAGTCTTGCCGCGGTCGGCAAGGTGAATGGAGTCGACGTGAATGAAGAAGTCATCCTTCATGCAGTCCGGATTCGTCAGCACAGTTCGGCAAAACGGATACGCATTCCAAGCCTTCAAATATGTACTTCATAATATATAAATATATGTACATATGTATGAGTATATACATATGCACTTTATTAGTTTTCTTTTAATATTTATTATATCTAATTAGTACTTTAAAAATATCATACCTCCTCGTGAACCTGCAGCGCACCCTTGCTGAACATCATGCGAACGAGGCTGGGAACCTGAAACTATTGCTTTGTTGCAATGTATTCATCGCATATATGTAGCTTAAAAACCTTGGAGTCCAAGTGGTAGATCTTGTATGTGTACTGGCCGCTGTTGACCGAGCCGTCGAAGAGGGGATAGTTATGGAAGGGCTCGTTCTTCACCACCTCAAAATTCTCTTTTTCTTGTTCTCCCTTACTTCTATCTCTCTCTATTTCTCTGTTCTCTTTCCTCTGTCTTCTTTCTCTTTCTCTCTCTCACTCTCTCTCTCTCTCTCTCTCTCTTTCTCTGTTCTCTCACAAACCTCGACGCCCTCTCCTCCTCCCGTCTCAGCCAGCGAAGCGCGTGCAATGGAGAATCGCTGGCCAATCTGGAACTCCGCTACCGATAAAGGCATTGTGATTCGGCTGGAACAATTGGATATTATTTTTGATTAGAAGAAGAGCGGAAAAAGCAAGAACGAACTATTCCTTGATGATCATTCTGTTTGAAGTGTCGACCGTGTCCGTAAAGCAGAGCAAAGGTGTCGACCGCTCAGGTCGAGTTAGTAAAGTGAAACTGAGAGCGAAGTGTTCTCTGAGAAAGCGATAAGCGAGATGTCAAAGTGCATCCTTCATTTTCTATTCAATCAATCTCATTTGAATAGACCTTTTTCCCATTTCGCACTGCTTTCTACTCGAAACTCAGCTTGGTGTGGAGTTTAGTATGGAATTTCCCTGTTTTACCTATAAGTCATCCCCCGGGGTACCGTAATCTTTGCTCCATGGACCCTAATCAAATCACTGTTGAGATATACAATGTGAATTTGAGAGAAATAGAGAAGTAATGTTTTTTAAATGTGATTATGTTGAATTTGTTCTTTTTTTTGTGAAAGTGTACCTTTTTTCAGTAAGAGCCATTAGTTAGTCTGTCACGATGACGCCCTTTCCATCATTTTCCTCGTATATTGTATTTATTATGATGTACTCAAGTGCATTCTCATTATTCAATCACGTAAGAATTAACGTGATCATTTTCTGACTTCTATAGTCACTCTTCAATTCTTCGTTCTTCTTACTCGTCTCTTCACTCCCCTCTTCACTCGTCCTCCGATGGCGAGCAGCGACAGCCGTAGCTGCAGCGGTGTGCGGAAGATTCTCGACGATGTAAGTCACTACTTTTTTTATACATTTAAAATATTTATTTTTATTACGAAGGTCGTTAAAGGAAGTATCCGACGAAAAAATAATTTGTTCTTTTATATTTATTTATGACCAAAGTTGGCATAAAAGATCGATTGAAGGTGGTCTTGCTTCCGCCGATCATCGCCTACACACATCTCCAGATACTGTCAGTTCACAAAAGGAAAAGAGAGAGAGGAAAAGAGAGGAAGAAAGAGAGAGAGAGAGAAAGAGAGAGAGAGAGGGGTAAAAGATAGAGGAAGAAAGAAAGAGAGGGCGAGGGAAAGGGATGAAGAGATCATTGCTTACAGGTGCCAGACGGACAGCCTTCTCGCAAGATTCACCACGCCTCCGCGAGTGGACGGCAACACCAACGTGTTGTCTGCAAGTATTGAGACCGAGCTGCGGGCCACTCGCTACTCGCGCGACGAGTTCAAAAAGGTCTATGGGGCTTTCAAGGCCTTCTGCAGTGCGAGTGGGGGCAGAAGCCTGCGGCAGGCAACAGACGCTGTGGAATCGGCGCGCCTTCTCATCGTCGCCCAGGAAATGATGGAGCAGGAGATCGCCGATCTCACAGCACTCGTGAATGTCAGTGATGGGGAAGGGATAAGAGAAGAGGGGTTATCAATATACAGCATCAATATAATATACGGTATTGCAGTTTATCAATGGTGCAGTCGGACAGCCGGATGACATCCAGAGAATCTTCTCGTGCACCGCAATCGATTCGCGGCGCAGCATCGAACTGTTCTGCACTCCTTGAGGCAGGCTTCCGGATTGATCGCCACTCTTCGCTGACCGCCTTCCCATTCACTAACCCCTTCCACGCATTCTCTCACTCATCCTAGAAATACTGGTCCCGAATACGAAATAAAATGATAAATGTGCTATTTGGCGAGACAGCAACAAAAACAAGATAAATTGATAAAATAGAAATAAATGAAGCTAGAAATGCCAGTTGCTTTAATACCGTGTACACAGAAAGTTAACCTGGTGAAAATTACCTCGTAGAGATTTCCAAAGAGTGGCAAATACGCCTGTCTTCCTCTTGTTTCATAATAGCAATCTGATTTGTTGATATACCTTTGACGACTGGAATTGGACTCCTTTCCGTTCTCTCCCTGGCATTATTCCTTTCTTCCATCATAACGCCAATTTCGTTTTCCAGCAATAAGAGAATTTTCACAGTCACTTTTTACCACTTACATATAATTCTACAGGTCCACAACCCGATTTTCGCCCGTGCGACGTACTCTGGCTCGTGCTTGTGTTCCGGATGAGGGGAGAGCTCTCCCTCCCTCCCCCTCTCTCTCTCTCTCTACTGCCCCCTTATCCTCTCTCTCCCTCTCCTCTCTCTCTCTCCTCTCTCTCCCTCTCCTCTCTCTCCCTCTCCTCTCTCTCCCTCTCCACTCTCTCGTCGTCAATTTTTACGCCCAGGGAATTACAAGAGATTGTGCTTTCTGGAGTGCTCGTAGATCGCCTTCTTGTAGATTGCTTTCTTTTGTGCTCGTAGATCCTAGAGAGATACAAACTCACAATTGTCAGCAACCCTTGCCCCTTTCAAATAGCTAGTCAGGATTCCAATTTTTGAACCCATAAGGGTACTTTTGGGTGCTCCAATTTGACTTCTGAGCAAATTTGCAAAGTGCTATTTAAAGAAATTTGAATATTTTCACCCCCCCCCCCACCCCTAATACTGATTATGAAGGGAAAAATTGCTTGGTAGCATTTTGCGAACATATATTACTATCAAATTTTACAAGACTTTTGCAAAATCAAATAAAAGCAGGGAAACTCTTGTTCCAATGCTTTCCGGGGGATCAGCAGGGTTTTTAATTTTCTATGCAATCAATCTCATTTGATAAGACCTTTTTTTTCTTACTTCGCACTACTTTGTGCTGGAAACTAGGCGCAGCTTTTATTTGGCTTTCATTTCAACGTTGTGGCGAGCTAAAAGAAGGTCGGGTCGACCTCAGGAAAGAATAAAAGTGAGTTAGCGAAATAGATATATCTTGTTGTTTTTGAACTTGCGTATCAAAAGAATGCTCTGGTTGTTCAGTGCACCCAGCGGAAATGACGCTGCAGCAGCAGAAGACGCGCAGTCTGCGCCGTCCACCGAATCACTCGCCGGTCAAGGAAGCAACAGCAGGTGTACCTTTTATTCCTATTTCAACTTTCTTTTATTGATTACGAAGATTGCAAGAACTCTCCAAAATGAGCCATAATACTCCTTGATTGAGTAGCAGCCGATGAGCCATCCTCCTGCGCCTCCGCCTCCTTCTGCAGCAACTTCTGCAATCCCCGCAGCCGACCGGCCCTCGGCCGTGAACTTGCTCAAAGTACTGTATATGTGATGACTATCACTTTATTCACTCAAATATGAACCAACAAAGCACAATATTGCCCTTGAGGCTCCCTCCTGGCACACCACCCCTTCTGGCATGTCCTCGACGAATCTCTCGCAGGCGACCACGTGGACCATGTCGGCGACGCAGCTCGCATTGCTTATTGAGAATAAGCTTGTCTAGTCTAATCTAGATAGCATACTTAGCTCGAGCGTTAAGTAGCAAATCCCAAGGCAACTTCTGCAACGACCGCATCGTCTACGTCGATGCTGCGGTCATTCTCGTCACTGACGCTGCGCCCCTCTCACGTCCTCCCACTCGAAAAGGTGATGCGCAGGAGTGGCTATCTCAGCCAGAAGAGCAACGCCGCATTCGAGTGGATTAGGATGAATGGAGAGGAAGTCAGTGATGGAAGAAGAGAGAGCATGCAGAGAGAGAGAGGGAGGCTCACAGGCGATGCAGCCGACGACGGAATGCTGTCTGATGGACGCGGTTGGCGACATCCATTTCGAGATCGCGCTCGTCAAGGAGGTTCATTTCTCAGCTGCATCATTGGTAATGGGATTACGGTAGAACAAACTGCAATCAATACTTCGAATCTGCAGTCGGTGGAGAAGCTGCACGCTTCGGGCCGTCTTTCTCTTCCAGAGAAGGAGTCTGTTTTCCGCGAGTTGGCTGCCAAGGGAAAACAACAATTCTCGTTCGCGGAAGTCGCCGGCATTCTGCACTCTCACGTAATGGAGAGAGCGAAAGAGAACGAGAGAGAGAGAGAGAGAGAGAAACAGAGAAATATAGAGCGATATGAGAAGAAAGAGAGAGATAGAATTAGAGAGATATTGGGTGTTCAAGACAAAGCTTTCCAGGTTGCGCTGTACTGGGAGGCGCCTACATCCGATGCCGATGAGAGACTCGAGTTGTAGGAAAGAGGACCTGAGAGCAAGAGATGGAGAGGGAGAGGGAAGGAGAGAGGGAGAGAGAGAGGGAGATGTGAAGTGGAGCATGCGTCATATCATTTCCAGTTGATGAGCGAAATAAACTTGTTTGATTCGATTTGGACACATGAAGAAATAAGAAATGACACAATACATTTATAGTCAACATGGGCGAACATGCTTATTATGTTTCTCAGCTTTACCTTTCGCCAGTTTGGTGGCTTCATTGTCCGAACGGATTTTCAATTGTCTGGAGGATTTTCTTTGCGCATAACATCGCATCGGTTCTTTACAACTGCGAAACAACGGAATCTAGAAAAGAACATAATTTATTCAAAATGGTAACGAAACTCCAAATTGTACAAGCTGTGAAATATCGAGGATGGAACGTAATCTATAAGCGAATCCTAAACAATCGAGAACATCTGCAAGAATATTCCCCGTCCATATAACTCATGGTTTTAAGAACTGCCCACAATAATTGTAACAACCTGAGAATATAAGGGTGACTTAATAATATTAAAATAAGCATTTAATAAGTAACCAAATAATTCATAAAAATAAACAAGGGGCACCTATAAGTTCTTGAGATTCAAAACAATAGTCCTGACAATAAGCATAGAACCATTAAAAGCATATAAAAGTAGTGGTTCGATTCAAGGACAAATAAGGATCGGCAACGACAGTTGGCTTAAAGGATTGTGTAGATGTCACGGTTGTTTTTGAATATTAAAAAAAACACGAGAACGTGCGGGAGACGGAGACTGGTGCAAGCAAGAAAGGGGGAGAGATTCATATGAAGAGAGAACGGGAGAGAGCGACTGATAAAGAATCCTTGTCAGTAGTGCTTCTGCTTCTTGATGGCCTTCTTCTTGTTGCCTGTAGCAGTGGCCTGCTTGGCTGCGAGGGGGGCCAGGCCGGCCTTGCCATTCACGATGCGGTTCATGATGGCTGCCACTCCATAGCACGCGAAGATAACGAAGACACATGCGAGGATGAAAGCGACGCGACCTGGAAAAATAGGATAGGGCACAATGGATTTTGAAAAAAATATATCATTAAAATAGAGAATAAAAAAACATACCGGGGAAATCGAGCTGCGCGAGTATGGGATAGGGCCAGAAGCCACCGGAGACGTGGTGGATGTAGTGGAGGCTGCAATTGTATTCTTTCGTGCAATGTTCAACCATATCATGCAGGAGTCTATAAAGAAAAGGATCACCCAGATATATTAAAATACAAACTTTAAATATATTGGACATTAATCTTTTTAAAAAACGCAGATGAGTCTACAATATTTTGAGACAACAACTTCATGTCTGCACAATCAAACTGGATTTCATTCCTGAAAATTATCTTTTAAATGTAATTGGAACCTTGTCGATTCATTCCATCAAATGTTTTTTTTAAACATATCTCTAACTCTCTCACACATCCCCCCCCCCCCCCCCCCGTACTCTGCAATGTAGAGAGCGCTGAAGGTGAGGAGAGCGAGCAAGACATTCCTAATGCGCGGCGACCCGTGATTCCAGAGGAGAATGTCGAAGAGGGCCGTCACTGCAGGGAACGTGTGCTGCAAGAGAAAAGAGAGAGAGAGAGAGAGAGAGAGAGAGAGAGAGAGAGAAAGAGAGAGAGAGAGAACAGACAGAAAGAGAGAGAGAGAGTACAGAGAGGGAGGCTTAGTAAATTAAAAGGAGGAAAAAATATACCAAATATTCATTCCTAAATTCTTACAATGGCATGGTTGAGTGCTTGGAACTCGAGGAGCTTCCTGCCCTGTTCGTTCTCGATCAACGTCTTGGGGTCGTAGAAGAGAAGGCCCCAGAAGAGCAGCGGGACCGCCTGCATTTAAAAGTTAGATTAACAAAATAAATATTCACATCAGGAGAATCAGTTAAGATTCTTCCTTGCCTAGGTAAAGTGTGCCTCTTTTAGCTAACAAGGCGGGTTCTGGTGGCCAACGATTTCCTACCGAGTGAAGTTATCACCGCTCTGCTGACTACGTGGTGAATACGGCATGCAGAGTGTCCGCTATTTTTTCTATACCATTTTTTCAAGCAAGTTCGTTGGTTCGATCAAGCTAATTATTCATACTTGTGTTCATGAGAAGATAGCGATAAATAACTCCATCGCCAAATCTAAAATTTCAATGCGAGAAAGAAGAGACTGACCAATCCGAGTGGTTGAATGAAGACGCGAGCCAAGAAGTGGAAGGACTTGCTGCAGAGCGGCGCGCCAAGCGACGCGAGCACCGCCCAGAATTGGTAGAAGAGTTGCAGGAACTGGAATATTGTTACCATATCATGTTGCAACGTTTTTTTTCAATGACTTGGACAACCTGAAAATCTAATAAAATTTTAATAGATACCGCTAGTGATAACTAAAAATTTGCACGTTTAAAAACATTGAAATTTTCCTTTTTTTTAATTAATGAAATGAGAAAACAGTTGCTCTGAAGGAGAAAGGACCGTGTCAAATGCCTTTATTTCAGAGTAGTTCTGAAGCTCGTTGAATACTGACGAGATCGATCATGGTGAGCCACGCGAAGCGAGACCAGTAGACATTCTTGACGGGAAGGAATGAGGGAGGGATGAAGAGGTAGTCGGCGTACACGGCCCAAGAGTAGTAGCCGAGGAACGCCACATGGAGAAGGACACGCAAGCCGGCCATCACTGATACAAGTGTTTAATTATTGCATCAAGATAGCGGAAGGCAAACCAATGAATCAGTCGCTTCAAAATAATTCTCAGTCACCAGACAATTCTCTAGACTCTCCGCCAGGACTTTCACAAACAAATTATAAGCAGATGCTGACGTGAGGGAATCTTTTATACTCTATTCCTTTCTCTACGTCATCGTCTCGATAAGCTGCATCGGAAGTGGACAACGGCACATGTATGAAACAGTGAAAAGAAGTCGTTAGGTCACTCCGGGCAAAAGAATAAAATAAACTACATATTGCCAACGTATCGAAATAAAGTAGCGAAATCCAGCGAAGAGATAAAGAGGTGAAGAGCCGGGCTGCAAGAAGGCTCCACGCAAACAGGAAGAACTTGTGAGAGAGAACAAGATTGAAAGATAAGAGAGAGAGAGCGAGAGGGAAAAAAGCAACTGAGAGAAAGAGACGTGACGACAGTTGTCTCGGTTGCAGACCTCTCTACTTCAAGTCACTCCTTCGCCAAAGTACAACGCATCAAGCGTTGATCTCTTATCAGAAACAGCAGGGTACAATTCCTTTCTCTCGTTTTCTGCGCCTCCTTTCCACTCTTATCTCACCAAAAGTGCACTGTTTATCAATGACCTCCACGCAATGCAAGCCATTTAATATGTAGGGCGGCAAGCGGCTAGCCAATTCTAGATTCAGCAAAATTCTTTCCAGACAGAAACAGAAGCAACGCAAGGAGAGCATTAACGCATATATTTTAACAGATGATTCAGTGGAAGGGAAAAACCGTTTTCACGACAATAACAAGAATTAAGAACCTGTTTCTCAGCAATATTTTCATCTTCGTTGGTTACCTACCGAACTGAAGACTTGTCCGTCAGAAACGCTGAATTGAGGCAAGAAAATAATTAATTGTGCTGAAAACACATTCACGAAACCGGTAGAAAAAAATAAGGGTGTAAAGCACATTAAAGAAGATCGCGTTCAAACTCATTCTGAGCGCCAACAACCCATTGAAGAATGAATGCTCTCATTGAACCTACAGTAGTCTGCGATACGAACGCGATGCGGCAACCCAGGAAGTTTTCGTGTATTTTTCCCCGTTTCCTGAGGAAAGTAGCACATTTGCCCGTTGTTTGTTTACTGTTGATGCATTCGAAAGGCACAATTGATTAGGAACCCGTCCCACGTGCCTAACGGACAGCCTTAACTGTTTTTGCTCTGTTCCATGCTATCAATTTTGTATATTGTACTTTATCATTCCTTCAATCCTTTGTATTTTTGATTTATCTACATTATTATATTTTACGTCAACTTTGAGTTATCTCCAGCTGTAGTCTGGTAAAAATCTAACTGTGTTATTTTAGAAACAGTTCGGTTGGCACTATATCTTATTTTATGGGGTTTTTTCAAATGCCTGTGTCTAATTTTTTTTTCATAGAGAGGCAAAGAAGGATGCTTGGTCGGACGTGCGCCTCTGCGCTGCAGCTTCAGAAGCAGCTTGCAACCACGGCAGTCCGCTCTCTCGCCGTCACGGCTCCCGCCAAACCGCAAGCAGAGATCGGCACCAAGCTTCGTGTTAGTCTTTCTTCTCTCAATGGAAAGAGGAAAGAATTGTTTGTTTTTACCACGCGAAACTTGAACAAAATCTCAATGCGACAGAATAAAAATTATGACGGCTTTCATCCTTCTCGATTTTGTATACTCGTCAGAGTGCCTGAATTGCTTGCTGAACCGCATACGAGTGAAGGGTTGAAATGAGAAAGAGGAAGATGTGGAGGAGAAGGATAAAGAGACAGACGAAAGGAGAGAGAGAGGGAGTGAGAAAGAGAGGGGGAGAGAGAGGAGAGAGATTAATACCACACTCCACGCATGGCGCCGTAACCATAGCGAGGATGATTGCGATGCCCCCCCCCCCATGAGTCATGATTTTGTTCTGTTTGGGCAAACATTACCGGAGAGGGCGAAACGTATTCGTATGCTCTTCTTTCTTGTAAACTAAAAGTATCTTAACGATTTCCCCCGAAAAATCTTGTTTTGAGAATTTTGTTTCCTATTAAAAAGAGCTTGCAGGTGACCAGCATCCCTGGAGATGGAGTCGGTCCCGAGCTCATTTACAGCGTCCAGGACATTGTCCGCAACACCGGCATCCCCATCGAGTTTGAAGGTTGTCATTTTCCTTTTTTGAGGGATTATGCCAAGAGAAGCGTAGTTTATATTTATAAACAATTAATTATAATAATGATAGAGCAGTTTTTTTATAATTAAACTTGCAGAAGTCTTCCTCTCCGAAGTCCACTATTCTCGCTCTTCTTCCATTGAGGATGCTGCTGCTGCTATTGCGCGTAATAATGGAGTCGCACTCAAGGTCATTGGGGACTTTGGCCTGGATTGATCAGTAAGAGGGACAAGAGAAGCTATGAGTTTGTTAATAATATATATATATATACAAATTATTTAGTCTAATTTGAAGAAGTCTTCACTTTTGATTCATAGCCCCAAAAACTGTTAATTTTGGTTTCCAGGGTTTCTGACCATTCCCTGGTGAGCTTTGTCCTAATTTAACATATTCTTAATCGTATTTTAGTTTCCCCAGTTTCTTCTTCCCTGTGCTCCTTATCAACAATTCGAAAATACATAACCCAATCCATTTAAAAGAACCCTTTGTTAAGGGCGCCATTGAAGAGTCGGCCGTGCAGCAGGGAGACGCGGACGAGCAGGGGCTGAACATGAAGCTGCGCAAGCAACTCGATCTCTTCGCCAATGTTGTCCATATTAAGGTCCGCTTTTTTCATATGCTGGCGGATCCTTTTAGACTGTTTTTTTTTATTTACTGTAGAGTAAGGTCGGAAACCTTGTCGAGAGGACAGCGGAGCAAGTTGTTGTTTTTCAGAGCCTGGAAGGCGTGAAGACGCGTCACAACCAGAAGCTTGACTTTGTCATTGTTCGCGAGCAGATGGAAGGAGAGTACTCCAGTCTCGAGCACGAACTCGTCCCTGGTTTGTTCCTCATCATTTTTCATATTGTTCGGCCATAAACTAGCATCAGACGGTGGTGTTCGCTAGTATCATTTTGACATCTGTTTGAAGTGTTGAGTTGTTCTGTAAAAGAAGCTGCAAAAGATGTTGAAAGGTGCCGTACTCTCGCTCTCTCTTTCTTACTTTGATTGTGCCATCATCTTTGATATGATCGTCTCTTTCAAATATGTTAGCTTTAACTTCGTCTTCGTGTTTACATTTTTACTGCTTCTCAGGAGTGATCGAGTGCCTGAAGATGACCACTGAGCAGACTGCGAAAAGAATCGCAAAGTTTGCCTTTGACTATGCGACTAAACATGGAAGGAACAAGGTTTGGAGAAAAGAGGATGGGCTGAGTTGGTAGAAGACATTTGACTGGTTATATGAGATATAAAGAAACAGACGAGAATGCGATGTATGAGTGAAGAAAAGTGTGAAGGAGAGGAGAGCAGAGAAAGAGAGAGAAAGAGAGGAAGAGGAAATATGAAGGCTGGAGGGATTGCTATATATTGTGTAAAATGAGGTGTTTCTAGGTGACTGCCGTGCACAAAGCGAACATCATGAAGCTCGGTGACGGTCTCTTCCTGAACATCTGCAAGGAGACGGCCACTCGCTACCCTCGCATCAAATTCGAGTCGATGATCATTGATAACACGTGCATGCAGGTTGCTTTCTTCTGAGATCGTCCCTCCTCCTCTCCTCTACCTCCTTCTCTTCAGCTTGTCAACCGTCCCGACCAATTCGATGTGATGGTTATGCCCAATCTCTACGGCAACATCATCGATAACCTCGCTGCGGGGTTAGTTCTTCTATTTATCATTGATTCCTTACATTTTTACCTTTATATCAGTGGTGGATATTTCAAAATGCAAGGTTTTTTCTATGATGAGCCATAAAATACAGTTAACTCCTATAATCTTCAGCCTCGTCGGCGGCGCCGGAGTCGTGGAGGGCCGCTCTTTCGGCCGTGATTTTGTCATCTTCGAGCCGGGCAGTCGCCATTCCTTCCAGCAGGCCATGGGACGGTTAGGTCAACTCTTACAGTAATTTAGAACTGGTTAATCTATGCCAACAATAACAAATCAGTTTGTAGCAGCTAGGGGAAAATGGATTAAGTAAGCAGAGACAACATAAACTTGTCCTCTTGCATAGTATTCGTTCTGCTGCTCATACACGTTGTTAATATTTTCAGTTTTATTCGACTGTACAGTATGTATTCGGTGCAAGAAGGTCTTTTATAGCGGATCTCAATTGCTAACATTTCCATTGCAGTGGAATCGCGAACCCGACCGCGATGATTCTTTGCGCGGCGAGTATGCTGGAGCATCTGCATCTTCATGATCATGGCCGGGCCCTCCGAAAGGTTTTGTTTGTTTATTCTTAAGATGCTTTTATTTTAGAGCCATGTAGTTCTTAATATTTTTATTTATTATCCATTCGATCTTGGAAATCGGTGATATCTTCAGGCAGTCGAAGCCGTCGTCCGAGAGGGCAAAGTGCGGACTCGTGATCTGGGAGGGTGAGCACTTCACTTTATAAAGCTTTCTTATTCTTACCTACAACGTTGTATTTATTTTTACATTTTGACGTTTTGGGATAATTGTACTTATTAAACTCTCCTGATTGCTGGGACTTTTAGTATTTTGAACACCTTTTTCATTTGACCTAAACACCTGTTCACATTTTAAAAGCTGGCTAACAACGAGTAGAAGTGCAGTTTTTAAATAAAAATTTGATTGCTAAACATTTTATTGGTATATAATATTACTAACAGTAAGGCTTAGTAATTAATTGGCTGCAATTCCTCCAGATACTCTTCAACGACCGAGTTCTCCGATGCGGTCATTGCGAAGTACAATCTCTGAGAATTGACGAGTTGCTGTTCGGGATGGGTTTTGTATTCACACAGCCTGAGGTAATACGCCCTTCCCTTAATGTGTAATCTGTTTAGAAGTTTGCTTTTTAAACACTCGGATTCGTACGATATAGGCTTTTTCGTGCACTGAATGAGATTTACCATCGAAGAGTGATGTTTCTTCGCTTTCTGTTTCCATTCTAACCTCGCTCTCTCCTCTATCCCTTCCACTCTCTCCCTCTCCCTCTCTCTCTCTCTCTCACCATCCCTCTCTTCCTCCCCCTCTCTCCTACCCAGATATGCTCTCATAGTGCTAGACATCCTAGGATAGTAGTTAAATGATATTAAAGAGTATAGGCAGAACCTACGTGCTCATCGTTGCCACTCGGATTTGACGTCGTTTACATGTCTGCCTTTAATCCTCACACCTTTGCCTTATAGCTTTTGATTCTTGTAACCCTTTGTACATATTTAAAAGATATCTGATGATATTCACCCCTCCTCCTGATATTTTGAAATAGAGATTTTGTTATACGATCCTAATGGTCATTGAACAACGTCCACCACCTCCCCAAGTCCATTTAGCAATAAACATGACGTGAGTCTACCTAGAAGTTAGAGAATAGATAAGGCCGTTATCATCCTTTGTTCCAAGTTGCGTCTTACTTTTACAACGACGTTTTTATTTCGTTTGGAATAAAGAGTGCATCGAATGGCTGAGCAGTTTTATTTTGAAGAGACGAAATCGTTTTGTCGCTTGTGATACCTGTATGCAATACGTGAAAAGCGATGCTTGTCTTGCCATGACTTTTGTCCCCCTCATGCTGAGTAAGCCTGGTTTTGTTTGTAATGCTTTGCCCACCAATCGAATTGTCAGTTGTCTGGTTAGGAGTGCGCCCCAACTGAACTGCTCTCGTTGCTTGCACCCTCGCTACTCGCCATGCTCTTTCGCCTCTCTTGTTCCCCTCTGCGTGTTTATCGGTCTTTGGCCGCACGGCCGTGTGCTCACCCCCTGTGTCTCGGTCTCTCACACCGACCACTGATTGGCGTTGAAGTCGACCTTGATAACGATAGGTAACTCTGTTACTGCGAGACAGAAGTTCCAAGGAATTCCCCCCCAAAGACCCCCAAAAGCTCTACTCAATGCCCCGACCATCCCGGCCTCGAATGCTTCCACTCTCTGGCGCCAGGTGTCCTCAGCCGCCGCCGTGCCAGCGGGTTTGGCAGAGCACCAGGGAGGGAAATGAGCGAAGAAGATGAGGATGCCTTTGAAGATGCTCTTGATGATGTCACGCCGAGGCAAGAGGTACGCGAATCATATTTATCAATGTTCCGTTGTTTGTCGGATTTTCGCTTTTTCTGTTTGAGAATACAGCCATCAAGTTGCCCGTTGTTAGATGGACATTTATGGCTGAATAATTCATACACTACTATAGAGATATCGTTTTTTTAAAGGATGCTATTACGTGTAATTAATCCTTATTTTTATTTTTGCCGGAAAAGATTTTGCCTACTGTTCAGACTCTAAATCGGCAGCATGCAACCAGCGGAGCGGCCTCTGCTCGCATTCTACCGATGTATCTGGATCTCAAGCCGATGGAGATGGCACAACGGCCTCATTCTGCAAGGTTGGAGAATGGATGGATGAGAGGAAAGTGAGAGATTGAGAGGATGAGAGCAATTGAAACGGAGATAGAATGAATAACAGTGATGAAATAGGTCTTACCCATCACTGCGTTGTAACCCCACTGGCCGAATTCCGGGAACATTTTGTAACCCCCATTTTTTAAAATCGTTTTTCACTTATATTCCCCAGTTGGCCATTTGTAACCTCCCGGCAAAAGTCAGAGGCACGCACCATTTCAGCACTGGAAGAGCTTGCCTAGAACTTGTCTAACGCGTGCCAGAATGAACAAGTTGACTTTCTTTTAATAAATAGTGCAATAGCTTGCTTCTCTAGCGTATTCCAAAAACGGAATAATTATGATTAAGTGGCTACTGTCGCCTGGACGGGAGACAAGGACAGAGCCACTCTCCACTCCCTCCTTCTGCTCCTTCTGCCATGACTCCCGGCCAGACTGGCCTCAATGGCACTCCCTTCACGCCCACCAAGGCTCTCCTGCCGGGCATGACGCCTCTTTCGGTTTGCAGCAGATTTTAACAATCAGGATAACACTATAATGTTTTAGTGGAAGATTCAAGCCAGGAAAATTGAGCCCTTAGTGTTGGCTTCTCTGGTATTACATTTGCGCACATATTCTGAATTATTGTTATATTGCTCTCCATGTGCACTGGGATTCGGAGTTAAAATAAGTTTATAGGGACTTGTTGCGCGATTACAGCCTTTCGAATCGTAAGAATCGGATGTTAATATTTGAACAATAAATACGACATTGATTATATTGGCATAAATGAAACAGTGAATGCCAGCTGATGACGGAGTACCAATAAGCAGTGAATAATCTCAAGAATTCACAGGATATCACTGCAAGCGCGCGCCACGAGCGACTGGCCGCGTTGAGGAGGCGGATGCGAGACGAGTTCGGACATGCACGCTTTCCCGTCTCGTCTACTGGTAAGCAGGCTGTTCTTCCTTTGGAGTATAAACTACTTTCTCTCTGTCGTTATCTTTTTATTTCTTTTGTATATCTCCTGTTCTTTGTTCTTCTCGTTTATTTCGTCTTTACGTTTAGATATTGATGTCTAATTACTTGAATCTTCACTTTTAAATATTGATTTCTAATTTTCAGACTGTCTTGTATACTTCATGCGATAGGGCAAATAAACGTTAATTTTACGACTTCACCGAAACGGAATTGCTAGAAGGAGATGGATCTTTTTCATATCTCTTCCTTGCTCTCTGCTCTTCTCTGTTTTCATTCCTCCTCCATTAATTGATTCAGTTCTAGCTGTATGGTTTCTAAACCCAATGAGTTGTTTAATAAATAAAGCTGTAGATTATCGGCTGCCCTTTCCCTCTGATCCTCCCTTCCATGGCAGGCGACACGGACTCTCAGTCGGTGGCGAGTGACGCGACTTCCCTCCACTCCTGGCACCACCATCTGCTGGGGGCGCCGGCGGCGGCCGCGCCAGTGGTTCGGCCAGTCGACTCCATTAGCACGTGTGCCGGCGGAGTGCCCGCAACTGAGACGAGGAGATTCAGTGGACAGGTCATTACAGTACCACAAGGATATTCCATTCGGGATAAATTCAACGAAAGTGGGATCTTTCCAGTTCTCACCCTTGCCGTCCTCCCCGCCGCCTGCAGTTCCTCCACCACCCCGGCCAACGCCACGCACCACTGTACATTTTTGATGATTTGCAATAAATTAATTTGTGCGTCACTAAATGAAAATTGCTTTGGATGAGGGGATCACGTACTGGGTTCTCTTAGGTTATGTGCTTAACGGAAGAATGTGTGATTGAGCAGGCGCCTCCTCCGCCTCTTCCTCCACGGAATCCTTCCATTCGACTGCCTGATCCAGTGGCCAGGGAAGTGCTGTCGAGGATTGCAGCAGCAGAAGCGAGTCGGCAGAGAGAGTGGGAGGCTCAGGAGAACAAGAGACTCCGAGAGGAAGAAGACGATGAGGTCTCCGTGGAAGTAGAAGAGCAAACACAGTATGAAATGAGGCTAGTGATAGGGGGGTTCTGAAGATGACCACGATTGGTACTTGATCCCAATAGCTTCCGATTTTTACTTTATTGATCTGCTACGGGTTTACGTTTTAATTCTAAGTGTCCAATGCATGTCTCTCTCTATCTATTTTTTGTTTCGCCTGAAATAGAAATTTTTTTTCTTCATATCCGTTCTTTTCAGATGGACGGCCGAGCCTTCGTCTTCTAAAGCAACCGTAACCAGTCCTCCGCTAAGCAAGGAAGTGGAGAAGACATCATCAGGGACCATCCCCATTCCAGTGCCAAGGGTGACCGCAGCCACGAACAACGCCTTGCACACGGCCAATGGCCACGCCCACTCTCCTTCCACTCTCACTTCACCAAATAGCACCACCCACTCTCCGCCACTTCTATCGCCAAATCCAAGATTGGCCACGGCAGCAAGCATCACTCAAAGGTAGGAGAACGAAAGGGAGCAATGAAAGAGAGGGAGAGAGAGAGAGAGGAGGGAAAAAATTTGCGAACTACATCATTCACATTCTTATTTCAGAACTTCGCAGTCTTCGAACGATTCGATTTGCTTAGCTGAGATGTCAACTCCGGGTAAATATGAGAAAGCTTGCTAGCTCTGTTAATTGGACATCAAATTCTTGAGAAAGAAAGCAAAAGGAAACGTTTTTTTTTTTGTTTTAGTTGGCGGCAGCGGTTCGTCACTTATTATGATGAATCTCCATCATCAACATTTACAAGGGCAAGACACAAGCAATGCCTCTTCGTGTTCTTCCCCTCTTGCCAAGAATAACTCCTCCTGCGGTCCCGCGCAGATCACCGTTGTTACGGTAACGGGTGAGAGAAGCCGTGGACACGCGAAGACGAACAGTCTAGATCGAGGTCTCACGCTGGCCAAGAGCATCAAGGTGGGTTGTTGTGTTGTGGTCAGTTTTGTTAACTAGAAAAGGTGAATCATCGGAAATGATGTTGCTAACTTGGTCGACAAAGTAAAGGACCAGTTTGAAAGCGAGTGCTCCTGAATAAAACACAACTTCTGTGGAATATGGCAAGCCTTTATATTCCAGACGGGACCGTTTCCTCCTCCCTCCAGCAAGAGTAACTCGCTGACGAGGCAGCAACCTCCAATCGGAGGAGATTCAGAGGGTGAAGAGGAGGAGAGGAACACGCTCGCTGAAGGGTTCGAATTGGAAACTTGTAATTACAGTTACTAAAAATAAGCATTTCATCGCAAGAAAAACTTGTCATTGGTATGGAAGGAATAAATAATTCTCAGATCTTCTTTCCAGTGTGATCGAGCAGCTAACGACATCGGTCATTGGCGAAGAGACAGTGCGAGTAGCGACGGCAGAAGATGGCAGAGTGAGTAAAACTAATTGTGGTTGTCATGGACTAGTAACATCCACGAATTGAAGGTAGAACGGCCGTCTCAGCTCGGTCCCATTCCTTCCTGCTCTTCCTCTTCCGACACTTCATCCCGCTCCTCAAAAGAGGACGCCAGCAAGGTTTTGTTCTGTGCTCTAAGACGTTCACTTTACAACTGTTTTATTTGTTTAGACGCGCAAGAACACAAAACAGCAGCAGCAGCATGAGAGGAAGAAATCAAGAGATGAACGACGGATTGGAGATGCTACTACCAAGCAGCTCGCTAGTGTGGTCAGAGAGAGAGAGAGAGAGAGAGGAGAGGAGAGGAGAGGGAGAGTAGATAGAGAGAGGAGAGAGTAGATAGAGAGAGGAGAGAGAGAGGATAGATGAGGAAAGGTGAACAATGGGGATGAGTGGTAGAATGCCAATGATAACGAAGTAAAAATGCGGATTGCTTGCAGAAGGAATCCCCCGAGCATACATTGCCAGTTCCTGCGTCGAGTGCTCCTGCCCTGTCCTCGTCTCCCCTCTCCCGGACACCCTCGGCTTCATCTCCTCGAATACTGCTAACCCCTCCACCCTTCCTGCCGGGTAGCAAATCGGTCTCTCTTCCGGCCGGCACCCCCGCCCCCGGTGCTTCCATGGATCCAATCACAAGAGATGTCGAGAGACGAATGAGCATGAAGGGCCACCACGGACATAACGCGGCTGAGCTGGCCAGGTTAGGTTATTGCTAATACAATTGCATAGATTACACTAATATTGGAATATGCTTTATCTTACTAAAACAGATTTACGGAATGGATTCGACGGATGGTTTTGCCAACTCAGGTGTTTTGGAGTATTATGCTTAAGACCCGATGTTCACTCTTAGTTTGTTTTCGGTAGAGTTCTATTTAGCTGTTGTTTTTCTGTTGTTTACTATTCCTTTAAGTTTGAAAGTATCATAATAAAGTACTGTATAGCGATGACGGTCGTTCGGAGGCAGCAGCGTCGACTGTCGCCTCGAGTCTCGTTCACGCGAGGGCGGCCGTCAGAGTCTACGGACACGCCGCGGGCGGTTTCATCCGCGGCGTCTTCTCCAGGGCCAAGAGTGCATTCCAGTCGGGGTTGGGATTCAACGGCTTCTTGCTACTTTCCTTTACCAAGAAGAATATCTTTAGAGCCTTCATTCTCTGGAACTATTCTTTTTTTATTTTATAATTTATTGTTTGTTTAAGGATCTGCCCTGTAAAGTATTTCATTTATCTCCTTACAGGACTTCATCTGGTCGTGGAACGGCGGCGGAATCGGAGCTTTCTTGCGGATCCGACGATGACTCCGACTCAGAAGGCCGCCACTCTCTTCCACCCGATTTGAATGTTGCCGGAGGAGCGAGTGCTACAGGTGGGCGAAGAATGTTTCATTTCATTTATAAACTTTGTTAGATCGCATCATATCCTTAAACGAAAACCTAAAATCAGTTATTTTATAAGCTGAGTGTAGAGTCCAGTCGATGATGAGAGCAGAGCCAGCATGAGAAGTGGCTTTGAAATTATGCTCATAAAGAATATGATCACTCCAGGCACAATGACGTCATCAGTGGCAGGCGCATCTGGCGGCGTGAATGGAAAGACTGCGGCCGCCGCTGTGGCCACCGGCGGCGGACTCCTCAACACGCAGATCGTGCGGCCGAAGAATGCGAAGAAGGGGCCCTTCGACTTTGAGCATCTCAGGGTTGTCCAGGTCAGGGGTTATTTGTCAGTATGCAGATGTTTATAATAATCAGACTTGTATGATAGCACCCATTTTTGTTAACCGGTGGTTTCCTTTTAGAGAAATCTTACTTCTGCTCGCCCTTTTTATTCCATTATTTCTTCATTGATCAGCAGTTCTTGCAATGTTACGTTGACTGTAGGTCTTGAAATAGAGCGATAATTTCACAATTCTCAGGTGCTGTCGAGTGAGCATTCGGGTGCGGTGTGGTGTGTCCGCTTCTCAGTCTGCGGCCGCCTCATGGCCACCGCCGGCCAGGACAGCAGCATTCGAGTCTGGTGTGCGCGCAGCCATGTCAAGTACTTTGGAGACATGCGCGACAGGTATTTAGTCACTTTATTTATTATTATTCTAAGTACAGTATGATAATAGTGTAGATAACCTTAAGAGTAATGAAATACGAAGAATCGGAGCGATTGCAGATATCAGCAGAAGCGCGCGGACGCCTCCGCCTCTTCCACTGTCTCTGGCGCGGACTTTGATCGGACTCTTGCAGAGTTCGAAAGTGACGGAGCTTCCCCGTTCAGGCCTCCTTCTTCATCTGGTTTGTTGCTATTTCAAGTCATCAACTAGAGAACATGTTATGAACGCTTTGTGAACTGTCAAAGTGCTAATGAATAAATTGCAGATGCCGGAGAGAGCATCAGCGGCGGATCGTCAAATCCAGCATTCGAAGACGAGATGAGCGTCTTCGCGAATAAGCCCTTTGCTATATTCAAAGTTGGTCTCCAACTTGTTACTCCTACGAGTTGATCGAGAATTATTCCCAGTTCTTCATAGCTCATATTGAGTTGAAGAAATATTGAGGAATGTTAAGGGACACACAGCGGACGTGCTTGATCTGTCCTGGTCGAAGAACTACTTCATCCTCTCATCCGGAATGGATCGAACTGTCAAATTGTGGCATCTCTCAAGGTAGGTTTTCGAGCCATAATCTTGCCAATTCTTCCGTCAGATAAAGCTGTTCAAACTGAAAAACTTGCATCTAGAGAATTTGAATATACATAGAAAATCTGTAATGTTGCAGATCCGAATGTCTTTGCTGCTTTCAACATGTCGACTTCGTCACCTGCGTTGCTTTTCTTCCCAAGGTTAGTAGTTTTTTTACGATTGCTCTACCGACTTTTTAAAGTATGAAAGAGTGGTGAAAATGCATTTAGGACGATCGATACTTTCTGTCCGGTTCCCTAGATGGCAAGTTGAGACTCTGGCACATTCCGGATAAGAAGGTGGGTAGTTCTGCTCTCGTGGTGATCTGAATCGCCCTCGTTCTTCGTTTTCTACTTATTCTTTTTAAACGACTCTTCCCATCTGTGAATAGTTTACACTCGAGCTCGTTGATTGTAGTTTTTTACCGCAGGTTGAAAAAAAACTTTCTTCTCTTCTGCTCTCTATTCTTTCCCCTTTGTATCTTTTCTTCACCTGTTAAGATTTTGAAAAACTATTATTGCTATTTGATATTTGTAGGTAGCAGTGTGGAACGAGGTTGCAGTCAAGTTCATCACCGCCCTCACTTTCGCTAAGAGTGGCAAGTTCGCCGTGGTTGGAACATACAACGGGCGCTGCTACTTCTACTCCACCGATGTTGGGGCTTTAGAATTTACAGTCTCTCTCTCTCTCTCGCTCTCTCTTTCTTTCTTTCTATCAATTAATCGTTTTTCTTACTGCTTCAAAATAAGCAGTAGAGATGCAGTGACTACTTATAATTATCAAGTGGATGTCTTGCAGCAGCTCAAGTACTATACCGTAATCGACGTCCGCTCGACACGCGGCAAGAATGCACGCGGCCACAAAGTAACCGGACTCGCTGTTCACGGAGACAAACTTCTGGTCAGTGAAGCTGTCTTCATACGGTCTTTGTGATGTTGAATGCAATGTCCAACGAGAATCTGCTTGCAGGTGACATCGAATGACTCTCGCATCCGCATGTACGACGTGCGAGACAAGGCGTTGACGTGCAAGTTCAAAGGGGCGCAGACTGAGAAGAGTCAGATCAGGTGAATTAACACTCATATCACAGTTGAGACGGTCAACGGATAAATTTGCTATTCCGGAGCACTAAAATTGTCTTTCCAAGTTGTTGTGTCTCTGCAAAAAGGAGTCGTATCATGATTAATCCAACTTCAACCTAATGTCACATTTAGAGCGAGTTTCTCTCCTGACGGGAAACACATAGTCAGCGGCAGTGAAGATAGGTTCGACTTGTAGAATTATTAACTTACTTTCTGTTTTCGAAGTGATTTTTTTCTTGACCGACAGAGAATAACCGCATGCTTTAGATACGTCTACATTTGGAGGACTTCGGAGCTGCCTTCTTCGCTCTCTGTCAGGTGAGGAGAAAGCTAAATCTTCTGGGAATACACAATTTTTAGACTTGCACTAGATGTCATGTTTTTGTCCATTTATTGCTTGCATTGGTTAAGCATAATTTTGGTGTGTTCTAGGAAGGATCGTAACGCGCAGTGGGAACGAGCTCGGGCGCACCAAGCACCGGTTACGGTAGCCTGCTTCGCACCGAAACCAGCCGTCTTCCTAGCCATCCTCGACCGGATTGAGTGTGCCAGGCGAAGGCCAAAAGAGACTCCAGATGGTTAGTCATTCTCTTCCTCAGCTAAACGTCCACTGTTTCCATTTGTTTCCTCTAGATTGCCATTTATTCTGTTTCCAATTCACATTGTACATTGATTGAAATGCCTTTTTAGCCTACCGCACGAAATGGCAAGAAGCACCAACTCCTTCAACTGCCAGCTCTCCGCAAGGGATGTTGCAGGGTTAGTATAGGAGAATACTGAACGAAGTAGTTGTTGGATTGCAAAGATAATTTTAAATTGTAATGATGACGTTGCCAGGGTTATTATGAGTTTAATCTCTATGCCTCATTTAGGCGATCTTGTTGTGTCTGCTGATCTCTCCGGCTGCATCAAAGTTATGGTGAACCGGGCCAAGGCAACGAAGACTGGTACGGCAATTTTGTTGGGTATATCCTTTGTTTATTAGAATGCAAAATGGGCCTAAAAGCGAGCGAGTTATCTTTTCAATGATACTCGTAATGCCTTCGATTTAATAGTCGTTTATTTGCAGGCCAAAGCACGTTCTTCTCAGCTTCGCGTGAGATATGAAACCTGTGAAGAATTTGCGTCCCCATTCCTCCCTCCTGTCCCAATCGTTTGCTGCTTTATTGGCTAGCGAATTTCCGAGTTTATATATATTAGAGAGAATATCATAGAGCGTCTTAAAGCATAATAATTTATCCATGACATTCAAATTTCCTCAATGTTCGGTCCAATAGCAACAACTAATTGAAAATGCGGGATCTTTTGCCTCTAATTTTATTTTCTATATCCGGTGAAAAGTCGAGCGATAATACGGTAGATTAAATTGATTGAACTCAAAGCGTGTTTTCATTGGTAAAGCATAGAGGTTTGCTCATTCTCTTAGAGGCCTCTTATCAAATGTCGGCCTTTTTGTAGAGATATCAAAAATTCTTGGCTATCTTTTGAAGGCCTCCCCTTCTCCAGATGCAGTCTCCTCTTCTCTTTCAAAATGTGATTTTCATCGATTCGCTTATATGTCATAAATATCATACGAAAGCACAGCTGAAGTTATTTTTCTTCTCTTTACCTAATTTATTCTGTAGTTTGCTTCCTAGCTGTATATTTCATTACTGTATCACTCTTCTGTGTACCTTAACCCGGTTCTCGCGTTGCCTCTGCGTGTTGAGTTTTAGTTCGCTTGAATTCCCCTCATTTCTCAATTGTTTTTTTCCGTCAACAGATTCCCCCCCCCCTTTCCTCATTGTTGTTAAACATTGCTCCTAATGAATTGAGAGATGCCGATTGTAACGTGGAATCAATTTATGGCCTAGACCTCTTCTCTCGTAAGGCCTTTTCCTTCGAATCTATTAGTGCCTTGCTAATGTCCTTCACCACTTTACTCAAAAATGGACAATCTATACTTGGCGCGGATGGCAAAAACCTATGCTTTCATGCCGTGCATTTTTTTTATAGCGTGCGCTTTCATGAGATAGATATCAGCTAATATATACTTGTACTTGAATGATAAAGGCGTGTTTTAATGTGATATTTTTGTAATCTTTTTGCTAAATTACCGTGGTTGTTTGTTCGACCTGAGAGCTACCTGATGGTTTGCCCGATTGTTTTTTTTTTACGTAATTTTTTTATTCTTCAATTTCATAATATGTGTTAATGAGAATTGCGGTAAATCGATATTTTTGCAGATAAAAATGCTGCGGGCCTTATCGGGCGTTCGTACTGCCTGCACACACTGGTTGCGGGCAGCCTCGACTTCAGCTCCTGAAGCTGCAGCTGAAGTTGCGCCTGGACTCGAACAGGTTTGTTTTTTCTATTCTAAGAAATAGATAAATACTGTTCATGTTCTAATGTCCTCTCCAAAGAAGTGTTTATTGAATTGAACAGCTTGCTTATCAGATGGAGAAGACGATCAAAGCAGCAGCGCGAGTGGCGAGCGGAGAGGATGAAGCCGTTCCACAGACCGGAGAGGATCTGCACGAGAATCCATTCAAACACAACAAACTATACATCACCCAGGCACTCGCTGAGCTCAAGTCAGCTCTTTCATATATTTAATTTGCAGACTTTGTATAAATAGTACGCGCAAAAAATAATCTATATTAAAAAACGGATCTTGTTCCGTGGGATGTCCTTGGAGCGTGGCCGATAGGTTGTGTTGCTGCGATGTTGTTAAAGAGCATGCTGGTTCGCTTCCTCTTCGGTTGTTTACCATCGGGAGCGAATCGTTGTTTCGCTTTCGTGTCCAACCAGATAGAGAATAATGAAAGGCTGCCTCAAAATGGCAACGGGTCCAGTCTAAATTTGGACACTTGTCAGATCAAGGTAGCGATAGTTTTGGTATTTGTACCTTTGCCCCCTTTATCTGGAGCTTTATTCAACCCTCCCACACTTGTCGTTGTTTTTCACTCGTCATTCCCTACTCTCTCTCTCTCTCTCTCTCTCTCTCTCTCTCATTTCAGACTCGATCAGTACCCCTTCTATGTGGAGCGAGAATGGTGGAAGAAGGGAAAACGAATGACTTTCTGGTCTACTTGGCGAATGCTTCGTGATGTCAAGTCAGTTTGTTCTTTTCCTTAGTTCAACAACAACGGTTTACGACTTTAATTTGATTGAATGCAGCTGGTTTAATTATTTGCACTAACGGCTCAGTTATTTAGGCGACGCGAGATGATCCAAGTGATGGGGGCAGATCGGGTGCGGCTGAAGGCACTGAAGAGCAACACAATCCTCCCGCAGGCCATCAGAGACCAAGCCGCCGACGAGATGTTCAATTTGCCCAAATACAGGTATCCTGAGAGAGTCGGAGGGAACTGTTGGGAGAGAGAACACTAGTGCGAGAGAAGTGAATGAAAGAGATAGAGCAGAGAGAGAGAGAGCGGGAGAGAGAGAGAACAGAGAGATAGGGGGGTATGACAAATGCGCAGCGGTCATTTGCGCAGCGGTCAAAAGCGCAGCGCCTTGCCTGGTGCGTATGTGACGGTGAATTGTTACCATTTTGTCTGTTCAAACCATGTTGGACACCTTTATAACTGATCTGATTATTTGTTAAGGCCATTTCAACTCCAATATTAATCATTCATGACGTCTTACAGTTGAAAATTGATGAATTAAAGTTCAAATCATGCGACTTTAGCGTGTTTCCGGCCCCCGTTTTTAAATTCAATTTACAGGACAACAATAAAAATAGACAAGAATGACTGGGGCAATACACCTTCATCAATATTTTTAAAACTGAACAGGAACACTGTTACAAACTAAATTTTAATTCAAAAAATTCTTAGGCTAGCGTAAGAAACGCTGGAACTAAATGTTCGACTTCGTCTCCGCCCACTCTTCAATTTCTGAGGGCCTTTTTTTCGTTCTCTTTTTCTGAGATTCGTGAGCATGAGAAAATAGGGTATGAAATGGTAATTTACTTTCTTTGTTAATCATTTCGTTATTTTACATAATATGTAATACATATCACGGAGCTCTCGCTCTCATTTTCTCTCTCTCTTTCAATCTCCCTCTGTCTCTGTCTCTTTATCTCTCTCTCTCTCTCACCATTCTTCCATTTAACCATTAAAGGAGATCTCCGGCGAATAATTAACGTGTATTTTTTTTCGTATGATTCAGTTTGTCCCGGCGTAAAAAAAAATGATTCAGGAAGTTTGAATTATTTTCATCTTACCGTTTCAGAATTATAGCCATGTTAAATATCACGGGTAGAGAATTGGCTATTGTATACATATATTAGAACCCTCCTATTTTGCAACGCTCTCTCGGCTAGAACAGGCGAGATGCTACAGTAGCGCTACATTGCGTATAGTAGCGCTAGAGAAAATAGTTATTCCCGGATGATTCTTTTAGCTTCATTTTCAATACTAACAATTTACTACGTGTAATATTTCCATTGTTATGATAATTGTTTTTTTTTAAATTATAGGCGGATGCAGAAACTGCAATAATGACAGTTATCCTGCGTTTCTTATGCTAGCCTAAGAATTTTTTTGAATTAAAATTTAGTTTGCAACAGTGTTCCTGTTCAGTTTTAAAAATATTGATGAAGGTGTATTGCCCCAGTCATTCTTGTCTATTTTTATTGTTGTCCTGTAAATTGAATTTAAAAAACGGGGGCCGGAAACACGCTAAAGTCGCATGATTTGAACTTTAATTCACCAATTTTCAACTGTAAGACGTCATGAATGATTAATATTGGAGTTAAAATGGCCTTAACAAATAATCAGATCAGTTATAAAGGTGTCCAACATGGTTTGAACAGACAAAATAGTAACAATTCGCCGTCACATACGCACCAGGCAAGGCGCTGCGCTTTTGACCGCTGCGCAAATGACCGCTGCGCATTTGTCATACCCCCAGAGATAGAGAGAGCTATCCTTTTCTCCTCGTCAGCCACCCTCGCCTGGTGCTGAACATGTGCATGCTGACGGGCCGGCAGCGCGGCAAGATTAAGCCGTACCGCGTGAGCCGCCACATGTTCCGCAAGTTCGCGGACCACAGTCAACTCTCCGGCGTCCAGAGGGCCATGTGGTAGACACGGGCTTACTGTAGTCACACCGGAATTCTACAGTAGTCGTTGAGGTTACTAGACGACCGCATGCCTCTCTCCACTTTCAGATCTACCGTTTGAGCCCGGGTGTTTTTTTAGGACTTCTTATTGTCGAGCACATTGATTTGGTAATTAAAAGGATTTTAACCATGTCTTCCTTTTATGCACAAGAAGTTCGCCTTGCAAGGACAATAGCTTTCAGTGGGAGTTCGTTTTCATTGTTATGCATTTTCTAATTGAAATGGATTCTCACATACTGTCCTCGTGCCTTTATTCTGCATAAGATGGATGTTGGTATGTCTGTAATAAAGTGTTTTGGAATGATTACAATTGGTATTAAATAAGTATACGTCTGCGACGATTCTGTTTTGATATCTTACTTTTGGTATTTGCATTTTATCTTCGTTTATCTAATCGGTAAGTGCTTAGGTAACTGTAGAATGACTCGACTCACGCTGTCGAGCGCTTTCTTCTTGGCAGCCGTCATCGGACTCGGTTGGCATCCTTTTTTCAATATTTACTTTTGTTTACACAGATAGTTTTACTCGGAATGATGATCTTGTTTTTGCTTTTTTCTAACATGAAGTATGCTCCATAATAGGCACATGCGCCTCGCAACTCGCCTTCTTGGCTATTCCAAAGTCGGTGAAGCTGCCGGCGCAGAATGAAGCTTTGCTCAAAGCGAGTCAGGTTAGGGAAGAGAGAGAGAAGAGAAAAGTAAAGGAGAAAAGATAAAAGAGGATCAGATTTAACTATCAAAGGAGGTGTGAGAGCTCGGAGTGAAAGTAGTTAGTTCTTTTCAGCTGGGAGAGCTGAACGCCGCCCTCCTCGGCCTGTCGACGGAATCACCCGAGACATTCCCTCTCCAGGGAGATCTCTTCCATCGGCCGCGCGCTCTCCTCTCCATCGAGGTTTATTTTAGATGATGTCACGAGTCAAGAAGAGTTCTTTTCCATGTTTTGACAATGAGTAAACTGTGCCAGTTCCGCTGAGTGTTTTTATGCGTCTTTCGCTATCATGAATTATTTGAATTAGTGGCTTTCCAGATCACCGGGCTGAAGTCACTGCCTTCCTCTCTGATCGGCGGTAACTCGCCATACTCCCTCTCCGCGGCTGGCGCCAGTCACAACTCCGCTGTTGACGCCGTCCGGAAGATAATTAGTACCACCTTCGGCCCGGAGGAGCTCCATGGTGATCTCTCGACGGACACCAAGGTTACTTTATGTGCCTCTCATTTGCTCTTTCTCTCTCTCCCTCTTTCCTTTCTCTGTGTCTCTCGCCTTCTTGTGATGATTCTATTGATTCCCTTGACTTGATCAGGTCGACACCTCAAAGCTGAAGGCGAAGAAGCAGCCTCTTCTGGGAGAATTGGAGGAGGCTCTTAAGCTGGCTGCCTCTATCCAGGCGTCCAAGGAGAAGCTCAGCAAGGTCAGCACTCACAGTCTCTTTCACTCTCTATTTTGGTCTCACTGTTCTTTTTTCAATCAAACCGATGCATTTAACTGTGGCAATTATTTTGTGCAGCGTTGTATGGTTTACAGGCCACGGCTCCCGCCGTTTTCAGCGTCTCCATCGAGAATGCTGACAGCGAGGATCTTAGTGATCTCGTCCGTGTTATTGATCAGGTACGCTTTTCCTCTTCACTCTCTCTCTGTCTTTCTCTCTCTCTCTCTGTCTCTCTCCCTCTCTGTCTCTCTCTCTCTATCTCTCTCTTCTCTCTCTCTCTCTCTAGATTTCTGTCTCTTGCTCACTCGCACTCTCTCCATTTCCATGCAGCTCGCCAAATCCTTCCGCACTGTGTATGGAGAGTCAGTTGTGATCGAGATCGCGAGCTACGATAGTGAAGAGAAGGCCGAGTCAGCCCATGTCATCCACAAGCGAGAGGTATTTCTTGTCCACTTAGACTCCTTTATATCACTTATTCTTCCTAGTGCCAAGGGAGACATTTCCTTATTGTTATTATTTTTTGCTTTACTGCTCCGATCTCCTTCTTTTTCCCCTCTTCTTCACTCTCCCCTCCCTTCAAGACCGGAAAGGAAGAGACGAATCGCATAATGGAACTTCGTAAGAAGTACAATGTCTCGATCTTCATCTCCACCGACTACCCCGCAATCTTCGCCATCTTTGCTGGTATGATCAATTTTTGTTTCTTCGATTCTCTCTCTCTCTACCTCTCTCCATTTCTCTCTCTCTCTATCCGTTTCTCTCTCTCTCTCTCCATTTCTCTCTCCCTCTCTCTCTCTCTCTCTCTCTCTCTCTCTCTCGGCATCTCTCCTCTTCACCCCTTGCAGGCCTGACAATCCTTCTCTCGCTGGCCATCCTCTACATCGTTGTCGGCCTTTGGACCATGGATCCCGGCCGAGACTCCATCATCTACCGCATGACAACCACTCGAATGAAGAAGGACTAATTCTCACGTAGGGGGATACTGTACTTCTTCCCAAGAGATTATTATAGACTACATTAACGAGCGCTCTTTGTATGTTTGTCTTCTTTTTTTTATTTCTGTGGGAATACTGAGCTTCTGATCCTTAATGGGATTTTCTTTTACATTATTTAAATAACTTTCCCTAAAAGCACCTCTTATTATTGATCTTGGTGCTCAATCCCCTTCCGTTCTTAGGGTTCATTTCTAGGCACTTAGAAAGGTTCCGGCCGCAATCTAGTCGCTGTTATCTTTTATACTTTTCCACCCAAAACAGGAACTTATTGGTTTATTCTCGGCAAAATTGTGCTTTTCAGCAAAAAGCACCGAACATAAATTTTCATCCTTAATGTGATCGCTTTCTTTCACTTCGCTTAGACATGCGAGTGTACGTACTTTTTTAAAGCAAAGTAGAGAACATCTCGGAAGAACTTTATTTTTGAGTTAAAAGAGACTATTCCTTACGTGTGTCTCTGGTCGTAAACGAGCAAGTCATTCCAACTCTTCTTTTATCGTCGTGTCAAAGATATCTCTGCCACTTAATCCCCTGTGCGATGCTCTCTGTTCTTTCCTCTCTCTTCTCCCCCTTAGTCTCCGCTGTCACTTTCATCTAGACCTAGGGTAAACGAGAACTGACGCATTCCTCATGATATTCCATGGCGTCCGTTGAATAGCTCCACCGTTCTACACATTTTCTTTCCTCCTTTTACTGTTGTTGACACAGTGACATTTAGAATTGTATAAAGATAAAGATTTGATAAAACTTCAAAGTGATTCACCTCTTCTTGGCAGTGGATTACGCTTCAGAAATGCTAGTTCTTTCCTTTTTATTCAGCACAGGAGTGGGAGCGGCAAGGAAAATAAAAGCATCGGTGAAGCGGATAAATGATAGCTGAAGTGTGGATTATTTCGATCATGGTCTTTCGAGAATGGCGATTCGGCAGTTCAAAGGGGTCGGGAGGGTGCATGCTCACGGAGATCTATCTATGGGCGTCTGTGATGCACGAAGCAACGCGGGACGTCGTAGCACATTGGCTCGTACGCGAAGCGGAACAACTCGCAGCCGTACCAGCCGGCCTGGATTATCAGTGTCCCCTTTCCATGTCTCCCTCCATCTCTTTCTCTCTCTCTCTCTCTCTCTCTCTCTCTCTCTCTCTCTTTATCTCTCTCTCTTTCTCTCTCTCTCTCTCTCTTTATCTCTCTCTCTCTCTCTTTATCTCTCTCTCTCTCTCTCTGTCTCTCTCTCTCTCTTTCTCTCTTCCCTCTTTCCCTCTCTCTTCTTCTCCCAACCGCATTCGGGTCGTCTGTGCATGCAGCCGAGAAGACGTCATTCAGGCAGCGGCCCGTGTTCTGAACGGCTCTGAAATCGGTAGGCATTCATTGATTCGCTCAATTGTAGTACCTCTACGGAACTACATTTCTCTCTCTCCTCTCTCCAAACCTGCAGAGTCTGCTGGGGTCTGCAGTGACCTCGTTGACAAAGTCGAGCATGCACTTGATGTACGCTGGCGTCTCTGCTGCCTGCGTCACGCAGCCGTAGTTGCTCAGCGTTTCTGCGCATTGCATTATTTTATTGCCGTGATCCATTTTTTTGAATCAAATTATATTGCAGAATCCAACAGTTTGTTCCGATCATCGGTCGACCCTTTCTTTTCAGTCAACCGAATCTACTGAATGAGTTAGTAAATAATTTGGTTTTATTCAAAAATTATTCGGTTGCCTTCCTTCACATGACTATAATATACAAGTTTCCAGGCCGGTTGTTTGATTATATTTGTTTGGGAATTTAAAATATGGAAGCGTTTTTAGCATGCTAGCATATTTGTTTTGCATCCTTCGACAATAAAGTTCATGATCCTGATGTGCAACATTACAACTTGGCGTTCATTTCTAGAGCATCAAACACTCAAGTCCGGCTCATACGCAAAAAAAAGATTCCTGATAATGGAACCTGCTACTGGAATCAACAAAAACCGTAAGCCTTATCAGTTTCTCTCATCTTTGGTGTCCGCGAGGAGAAAGAACTTTAAATGAATCGGATACAAATTACATACATTTAGATCGAAAGAAGATTTGCTCACCTTCGAATCCTCCGTCGCAGATGAAGCTGAGTCTGTAGAGGGAAACGATGTAATTGTAGACCTGGAAGTTGGGAATTTTCTGTGGCTGTTGCACGCCTTTTCTTCGATTTATGTCTATTTATTTGACACTGTCTATGATCTTTGGACTAGTGACTACGCGCTGGGAATAAAGTGAAGCTGTGTGAAACATTTAAAAACTTGTTTTCAACGTAAAATATAAATACGAAAATATATATTTATAAATATGCCAAGTACATGGTTACATGGTTTTTATGCACAAGTAGCTCAACCTCAACAATATCGGCGTTCGGTTGCGGGAAAAGATTGTAGAATGAGATGCATGAGGCATACTGGGCACCGAGGCACTGCTGGAACTTTGCACGGGCACTGAACAGAGAGAGAGAGAAAGAGGGGAGAATGAGAGAGAAAGAGAGAGAGAGAGAAAGAGAGAAAGAGAGGGAGAGAGTGAGAGAGAGAGAGGGAGGGAGGGAGAAAGAGAGAGTGAGAGAGAGAGAAGATGAATTATGATGATTTTTGATAGTATATTTTCATATTTTATGTTGAAATTATCACAAATAGTTGAGTAATAAAGATAGAAATCCTTGATTGATGACTCCAAATCCTTAAACTTACTCGCAGAGAGTGAGGACTTCGTTGGCGTCCTGCTCGAGGAGATGGGTCAGCGACTTCGAGAGCAGCGTGCCGTTCCGCCAGGTGATGTCGGCTGGCAGACCGAGAGCGGTGTCGAAGTCTTGCTGAAGCGAGATCAAATTGAGTGCAGGTCTTGTAGATCTAATTATGGTTTACGGGTATTAAATTTTAAAGTGATGGTGAGCTCTTTTGGAAGAGTCCCTCTGACCTCTTAAATTAGGCTCTATCACTTATCTTCTAGCGTAATAACTAAAAAAAACGCAAGTATTGAAATCATTCAATTTCTCGTGACCTGGCAGTGCTCGAAGTTGATGTCAATGCAGAGGAGCGAGTCTCCTGGCGCGGGTTTGTTCATGAACTGAGCAATCTGGCGGAAGGCATCGGGGAAGCGGCCGACGGGCTCGGAGACCAGGACCGAGGCGGAAGAGAAAGCGACCAGGCTGGCCAAGAGCAGAACCGCCGACGACTGCAGATTCATCCTGACAATTGTAGTCGAACTTTTTTTCAAATATCATAAAGATTAATTAAATTTACTTTATTAAATAAAACCTCATGTGAAATGTCTTGAACTCGGTGAATTATGAATAACAAAAACTATTTGAAAGAATTGCGCCAAGGCGCTTCGCACTCTACACGCAGGAAAATGACAATGAGTGAATGAGTGTTGATGATCTGCAAGGAGAAGAGGCGTGTTCTCACTATGAGAGGAGATCAGAAGTCGCTTCCAAACACTCTCTAGCTTCTCATGCATGACTGTCTGCACCTCTCACTGCAGACACTATTTCTTTTCTCTGCCAACTGATCTCTTCAATGATCTCTTGATAGGCGCTGGAGGCCCTAAATTTCAAGGAGGTTGTAAAAGGGCATTCATTCTCTCTTTCGCATTCAATCACTCATATTACTTCTCACTTTCGTACTTAATCACTCTGCAGACCATTATCTCTGTCTCTCCTCGCCCTTTCTCTCTTCCCTCTGCTCTTCTCCTTCCAAGTCCTGCATCATATACAACCGGCATCAAAGATGGCTTTCGATCGGCACGTTGCATCGGCACCAGAACACACGACGAAACGCATGACGCATTGGCTGCGCTTCGTATGGATATTGATTGCAGGAAGAATATGCATCAACCCTTTATTGATAAATACATGAATAAACAAATTTAATTACTAAACTGTAAGTAAGCTGAAGGCTAATGATTAACTTAAGGTTAATACCTTGAGAGTTCTATTTACGCACTTCGGCTGGATGGGTAAGACTCTCACCCATCTCACAATCAGTGCCACAGAAGAAGAAGACATTCAAATAAAGCAGAGAGAATTGATAGAAAGTTCGGCCTCTTTTACATTTCATTCTTTATCGGCTCTTTATTTTTTGTAGGCCTATATACGTAAGTAATATTGCACATAAATATGTACATACAAACATATACGGAGTAGAGAAGATGATAATTGGATACACGATATATTTTATGCATTACAATTTGGCCTGCAACACTGGCTTCACTTCTTGTGCATGCAAATTCGCTTGAATGTAGCCTTCCTGAAACGGTTGTTATTATGCTCCTTTGATTTAGAAGGGCTATTCGATTTGATGATTGGATAAAAGGAAATATTGCCTGTATCACGGAGATGATGCACTCCTTCCTCTCATTGTAAATGTACGCCTCAAGACGGGGTCGGCCATAAGAGATCAAAGAACATTCGACGTGGAAGAGAAACCAGCCTCGGGGCTGGAAGAGACTAAAGTCTAGAATGAAATTTCACAAAAACCGGATTCCTCATCCGTTTTCCTGATCAGAAATTTAAGCTAGATAAAGGTAGAAGAATCAAACAAGGTAAGTTTCTGGCACCATCATAAAAAATGTAGAGAAAAAGAAGCGAACATCAATGTCGGTGCTGTGATGGAGCCATACCGTGTGGTGGAGGGAAGCTCCGCTGGCTACCTGAATGAAGAGAGAGAGAGAGATACAGAGGGAGAGAAACATAGGGAGAGAGATTGACAGAGGGAGAGAGACAGAGGGAGACAGACAGAGGGAGAGAGACAGAGGGAGAGAGATATAGGGAGAGAAAGAGAGAGAGAGAGACGGAGAGAGAAATCAAAGAAACTGTTGGATATGGAGAGTACAGACTCACCTTGATATTATGAATGTCGTATATCTCAGCAGCTGCCTGCAGAATGGCCATGTCAGAGAGAAAGAGAGCGGCCGCCTTTCCGTTGTCCCTTTCGATGTTTCCTGCCAGCTCCGGCTTCAGACGCAGCCAGAGAATGAAACGGGCCGTCGAATGGTCTTCCACAGGGAAGAGTGGCGATTCCACCGGGCGCACTTCAAATGCCAATTCCAGCATCACCTGCAAGCAGCCTTCAAAGTGTTCTTATTTCCTATTTAATATTCAGTATAGAAAAAAATATTTGGCTTTTAATGGATATGTAAGAAAAATTAACCATCATACACGATATATGTATTTCTCCAGATTGCACCTTGATATAATTCGGTGCGGAGTCTCCAAGAATCTTTAAGAGTTGTTGCAGACTCGGATAGTCATCTGGAGAACCGACGTAGGGGGGAGGGAGGGCAGCGCCGCCGTCAAGCAGGTCATCGGACTCCGAGTACTGCAAGAGAGTGAGAGAGATTGAGAGAGGGAGAGAGAGAGAAAGAGAGAGGGTGAGACGAGGTGAGAGAGAGAAAAGGGAGAGAGAGAGAGATTGTGGGGGAGAGAAAGAGGAGATACATACATAGGTAAGTTTGCGGTCGGTGCACGCAGAGAAAAGAGGAAGGAGTGTTGGACTCACTCAAACCCTACGAAATGGCCCGCACCCTAATATGGCTGAGGCCAACGATCTTGCCGTTCTGAGTAACAATGACGCTTGCAACGCCGTCGAATCGATCCACAGAAAATGATAGTGGAATGGTAACATTTCCTCAAAGCAAATAAATTTTAATTAGTAAAAATAGAATTAAAATAAAAAAAATGCTCACCGGGCGCCACGAATTTGTAGTTTATTTTGTGTGGAGAAAGATGTGGAAAGAGACGCTTGAACGCATTGAAGGACTGGAAAAGGAATATTCACGTACAAATATTAATCGATTGGATTAAAATAAAAGACATTGATGGACAGACCTGCGACACGGCCAAACCACCAAATACGCGGTCGTATTTGAAAGCACCAGCCATGTAAGGAGGTGAGCTTCTTGAAAGGAAATAGATTAGTTGTCTAGATTGTGAAAATATGTATGTACATATGTACATCCATTCATTTGTCGTTGTTGTATTTGACTTGACCATAAAGTAAGAAACAAACGTCACAATGCGGCTGTCTAGTTGTTCCATGTGAAACCAGTTGCTGACGATGTCGGGTGTCAACTCGAGCCGAGACATTGTGTGTGGTCTTGGCATGAAAAGCAGATATTCGGTAGCATTAGAAAAAGCCAAATCGTTATAAAGTTATAAAGTAAGCTATATTCAACACTCTGATCAAGATTGTGAAAAAACTAATAAAGGTCGCGAATGGGCTTGTCTGCACTAGAAAGGAGCCATTCCATCTATTGGACAAGAGTAAACTACGGGGGATAGAAGAACACTACAGACTACAAAAATGGTGCTGGGAACTGCAGAGGAAGAGTTACGTGTGAACACACCCTCATGTTCATAGAAACCTTTATTACAAAACTGACGATGATAGCCTGCTTTGAGCGATAAGAACTTACATTAGTATTATTAATTTTATTTGAAGTGCTCGAGACGAATGAAACTTCGTCTTCGAAGGCCAAGCAGATGGCCTGTTTCATAGATGTAGTACATATGTACATACATACATAGTTCTTTGATAGTAAATAAAGAAGTGCAAACAAAAGAAGTTCTCTAAAAGTACATACGAGCCAATGTGAGAAAGAGCGTGATTGGGACGATCTTGAGCATATAAAAGCACGATTTGACATCTTCCGGTCATTCTTCTCATCTTTCTTTGGCAGCAATGGGTGGCACTGACAAAGGAACCGGTTCGCTGCTCTTATTCACCCATATTTTCAGTTCTTTAAAGGTGGACAAAAATGTCAAATATTTTTATAAAACCTTAAACATAGCTGACAATAACGACTTTTTTTAAGGAAAAGCTGGCAAGAAAAAATCGAAAGATAAAGACGAGGTTTGCTTATACATAATTAATAATCTTGTAACAGTTTAATATGCGAATGTGAAAAAACCGCTGAAGAAAATTCGTTTGCGATTTGGATCTTTCAGGCACATTCCCACTAATTTTCCAATTAGGATTTTTACAATTTACTTTTTAGGGACTTCTAAAGCTGCCGAAGATTCCCTTCTTCAGCAAGGCAAAGAAAGACAAAGAAACGAAGAATGACAAAGAAAGGGAGAAGCCCACCACGAGTATCACAGGGTATCTCTCCAAACACGTAAACAAAAAATTTCCAAAAGAAAGATAAAAGTTTCATGAAATATATAAATAAGATGGTAATTTAGAAATTAATAACTTCTATGAAAATGTAATCTTAAAGGAGGTCTGAGGCGAATAAATAGTGTCTTGTTTTTCTCGCCTTATTTGGTCGGGTTGTGCTAGAAACTTCGATTGCAAGTGTCCCGAAGTCACAAAAACCTTCATGCCCTGAGGAAATTAGCATTGTTTTCTACTTTGAATTCCCAAATATTTTATTTTCCCGCCATTTTCAAAAATTTTCAACACATCAACACTGTGGCCGCTGGTGCCAACCGAGGCTTGCCCACGAATTGCATACATATGGTGCGCGCATCCAACATTGGCCGGGTTTTTCTTAACACGTAGGCTCACCTGGCAGTGGTGCAAACCACAAGTTTCTGGGGAGAGAGGCAAGGGGCAGTAGCACCATTTCTGTTAATTCTTTACTCCGTTCTTTTTATCATTCCGTCCAAATCCGTCAGGGACTTCGTGGTAGGAGTTTTTCCCTTATGGCCTCCTTTAAGATCGGTCTCGAGGGGATGTCAGCCGACGACTGTCGCTACCCCTCCGAACGAGAAGAAGGACTCAAGCAAGAAGGGACACAAGGCAGCCAACAAGATGACCGAAGCTAAGAAGAAGGTAGAAGAAAGAATATTTTCCTCCGATTTTATGCAAAAATTTTTTTTATGCCAATGGCAGATGTTATTCCAAATGTCCAACAAGGAATTTTATTTATCTTTAATTTTAATTAATTGATTGATTAAATATTAAAATATACATAAAAAAATGATTTTTTTTTAGCGAAGGCGAGAGAATGAGCCACCAACCGTCGAGGTAGGCGATGACGAGGACACCGCGGCGCCGAAACCGCCTCCGGCCGAAAAGGCAAGGAGTCTGAATGGAATATGAAATGAAAGTAATCTGCTTGAGCCGTCGCCGATGTCTCGATGGAAGCCAGAGGCCGTCGCCGCCGTCAAGGCCTTTGTGCGGCGCTACGCAGAAATGGGTCATTCATTCCTTCCAAAAGCGATCAGCAGAATCTTATTCAGTGTTCTCTTTGCAGGCGATGCTGGGATTGAGAAGGAATACTTGGCCAAGGTCGGCAACTACAAATCCGACGGAACCTTCCGCCACTTCACGCACCACAAAAACCGCAATCGATACGCTGTCAGATCACATGAAAGAAGAATGCTCGTGGAATCACATAAAATGTAAACTACTAATAGTAAATAACACGATGTGTAAAATAACAGGATGTCGTGTGCCTCGACGAGACTCGGGTGCAGTTGGAAGTGGAGAACCCAGGCGAAGTGGACTACATCCACGCCAATTGGGTCCACGACATCAAGCTCTCCGAGCGCGTCTTCATCGCCACGCAAGTGCGATCTTTTCTGCCACCGCCAATTAATTTTCATCGTTGTCTAATCGTGAATGATCCGTGAATAATGATAATTATTAAATTGATCTCTCCATTTCTCAAGTACGATCACTAAATTATAAATGTCTAATCGATAATAATGAATAGTCACAGTAAAATGAAGAAGTTGGAGGCGCCGCTCGAGCGAACTCAAGAGGAGTTCTGGCGGATGATCCACCAGCACAAGTGCGCAGCCATCATTATGATCTGCCCCGTCAGCGAAGACGACAAGGTTCTCTCCATCTCTCCTTTGAAATACCCTCTCCTCATTGACTTGTAGACGTCGTGCAAGCAGTTCTGGCCGAACAAGGAGTTCGGCTACATCAACCAGGGCCGCATGTTCGTGGAGTGCAAGAAGATCCAGGACATCAAGGGCAACTCCGTGACCACTCTCGAAGTCCTCCCCGAGGGTTGCTCCAACTCCCAGGTCGTCTTCCTCTTCAGAGTTCCCATAGCTCTTATCCTTTTCTCAGATCACGTACCTCGTGCAGTTCAAGAGCGACTTCGAGAAGGTCACTCCTTCCACCTGCCGCAAGATGCTCAATGTTCTTCGTCTCATCGCCGAGGTTGGCACTGAGAGAAGCACCGAGATACCATCTCTCCCTTGCTCACCCCTCGCCCCTCCCCATCCATCCATCAACACTTTCATTCACTCTTCTCTTTGACTCTCTCTTCTCCTTTTTGCTTTCTTTCTCCCTCTAATCTTCTCTCTCATTCTCTCTTCTCTCTCATCTCTTTCTCACTTCTATCTCATTCTCTGTTCTCTGTCTGCTTGCAGCTCGACCGCCTCGCCACTGGGCCTGCAGTAATCTTCGACGTGTCTGGTGTGACTCACGCGGCGGTGGCGATGCTCACCGACCTGACCCTCAGCCAGCTCTTCGACGGCAAGGATGTCGACGTCAGTTCATTTCGGCTTCCTTTCTCGCCACAAACTGCTCTCTCTCTCTCTCTCTCTCTCTCTCTCTCTTTCTCTCTCTTTTTCTCTTTTCTCTCTTTATCTCTCTCTCTTTCTCTCTTTTCTCTCTTCTCTACCTTTCTTTCTCTCTCTTCTTTATCTTTCTTTCTCTTCTCTCTCTTCTGCAGATGCCGGAGCAAGTCCGTTGGCTCCGTCGCCAGCGTGCAGCGTCAGTTCTGAACGGTGAGCAGTACGCCGCGATCATCAAGACCGTAATTGAATATGCCAACGTATGCTCGTTTTTTTCTCTCTTTTAAATCGAAATAAAATAATAATAGTTTCAAGTCTTGTTTAGAAGATTAATGCCAAGGATTTAGTAATCTCAAAACTTTGAGCGCGCGCTGCCGGGCGAATTCAAGAAGGAATACGCGATGCTCTGGCCAGGTTATGAGAACGAGAAGAAGAAGAGCAAGTAGGAGTGCTTCTCCTCCATTCTCTCACTGCTCTCTGCCCTCTCTCACCCTCTCAATTCTCATCCTTCCTACCCTCTAGCCTTTCTCGCCCTCTCCTTTCACTTCCTTCCTACCCTCTGGCTTCATCAACTTGCATAAATCGGATAAACTTCAGGTGTACAATGAAATGGTCCAAGTTTCTCTCTGGCTTGCTCCTTCTCTCTTGTTCGACTGCTTCTTCATTCTCCAGGAGGGGATCTGCCGGGGGAAAGTACTGGAACAAGATCCTTTCTCGCCACAAACTGCTCTCTCTCTCTATCTCTCTCTCTCTCTCTCTCTCTCTCTCTTTCTCTCTTTTTTTCTCTTTTCTCTCTTTATCTCTTTCTGGCACTTCGTTGTTAGACGCGACGAAAAGAATTTGGCAGCAGAAAGGTTAATTAATGAGAGACGAAGATGAATAATCACATGAAAGACAAACTTACGAGGGAAGCCTCTTTCCATAACCCAGCCAATCGTGATCCAAGTAAGTTTCCTATGTAGTCCTTCTCGAAAGATGTGTACTAAACTATTTTAAAACTGTGCTCGTCGCATTTGCGATTTTATATGAATTTTTGAAAAATGAGTAAAATTAACATACGAAATGCTCGAACTTTATCAGTCTTGGTTTTGACCAGACAACTGTGACGTTGGCAGCGCAGTTGGTTGCGCTCCCGCCTTCTATTTTGACGAAGTTTTTGCTGCTACCGTTTTGTCTATAGCGATAATAAAGGGTACTCTTAAGGGTTTTTTAAACGATTTTGAGTGTATGCAAAACTTTATTGTAATACTTTTGCGATGTACTCTTTAAGAAAATTTTTCGGTGAAGTCAATTTCTCTAGGGCATGGTAATACTTACTGATCTACCGAAAGCTCTGAAAATTACGAAATCAATCAAAACGCACCTCATATTTGGTTTATTCGACACAAATATCCCCCAATTAGGGAGTTCTAGCCAATTTGAAGCAAATCTGTCAATTACCGAAAAACTACCGTAACTCTTGGAAACGGCAAAATCGAGCAAAGCGAAATTCAGATTCGGTTTCCTGGAATAAAATAACCCCCTGAGGAAAGTTTCAACAAAAAAAATTTTTGGAAAATTTTTCCCCTATTGGGGACGGTCTCTTTCGGATCGCAAATCGTGGAGAAGTAAAATATTGCCGAAAAATTTTCTTAAAGAGTACATCGCAAAAGTATTATAATAAAGTTTTGCATACACTCAAAATCGTTTTAAAAAAAACCCTTAAGAGTGCCCTTTATTATCGCTATAGACAAAACAGTAGCAGCAAAAACTTCGTCACCAAAGGGAATCGAACCTAGCCCTCGAAAATAGAAGGCGGGAGCGCAACCAACTGCGCTGCCAACGTCACATTTGTGTGGTCAAAACCAAGACTGATAAAGTTCGAGCATTTCGTATGTTAATTTTATTCATTTTTCAAAAATTCATATAAAATCGCAAATGCGACGAGCGCAGTTTTAAAAGAGTTTAGTACACATCTTTCGAGAAGGACTACATAGGAAACTTACTTGGATCACGATTGGCTGGGTTATGGAAAGAGGCTTCCCTCGTTAGAAAAAATCTTAACAGTGAAGAAATCTATCGTAACCGGGAACACGTTAAATTCATTCACTATCCAGATGCCATTTTTTGAAGCGAGATATTACACTTGTTATTAGCTCATCTGGCCACGTTCGCTACAGCAAGGACATTGACCCCTTGCAGTTGAGCTGTACTGTACATAAATACATACATATATGTAGAAACGGTAGAAAAACACCCCTCAGTGAGGTCCTGGTGGAGTGATTCCTCTCTCTCCATCTTTGTCTCTTCATTTGTCTCCTTTGTTTTTTTTTCACCTCCTCTTTCCATTCCCTCTATCCACTGGGCACCTTGGAAACTGTATGTATGTATGTACAGTCCCGCTCAACATTGTTGGGTCCGGTATTAATAGTATTAATAGTATTAATATAAATAATACAAACTGGAATAGCGCGCTGAATACGCATTTTCGTGCCATTTCGCGTAGGAGTTTACCTATTTCGACCATGGAGATTACGACTGTGAAGACCGTTTTCAAAAATATGCTGAAATGGCTGGGATCTCATAATATTGCATTTAAGTTGGCCGTGTTTGGGTTCCAAACGGGCTGGCTTCACCTCCTAGACTACAAAGTGCAAAATAAAGTGAAATTTTCATAGCACGTCTTACCTTTTTTGAGTTTCTTGTTTTATTTCTTTTGAGTTTCTCATTTTGTTTATGTATAAACGACAAAAAAAAGCAAAAAAAAATTTTCGTGCTTGCAAAAATCTGTTCTCGAAAAGGCATCGAACCGAGACCTCGAGATTGCCGGTCAAAGACTTACCAATACGCTACTTACGGTACAAAGTGATCTGATGATACCTTTCTTTGGACAGCGTCGATTGCTCATAAAGGAAACGTCGATTCTGAACACTCTCTGTTTCTTACTTTAGTGGGAAACAGAAAGAGAGAGAGAGAGAGAGAGAGAGAGAGAGAGAGAGGCGAAGGAAGGTGCAGCGTCGACTACATCTATTCTGCGTCACCGTTTCAAGGCTGAAGCTGCGGTATGTCGTTAAAGTAACGATTTTTTCTCATTGTCAGCTAACAGCACCTGCACCTTCTTTCACCTCGCTCTCTCGCCCTCTCTCTATCTCTTTCTCTCTCTCTCCCGCTCTCTATTTCTCGCTCCACCGGTCTCTCTTTCACTTTCTCCATCTCTCCTTCTTTCTCGTTCTCTCGCATTCCCTCCATCTCTCTCTCTCTCTCTCTCTCTCTCTCTCTCTCTATGTCTCCCACTAAAGTATGAACGAACGTGTTCAGAATCGACGTTTCCTTTGTGAGGCAATCGACGCTGTCCAAAGAAAGGTATCATCAGATCACTTTGTACCGTAAGTAGCGTATTGGTAAGTCTTTGACCGGCAATCTCGAGGTCTCGGTTCGATGCCTTTTCGAGAACAGATTTTTGCAAGCACGAAAATTTTTTTTTGCTTTTTTTGTCGTTTATACATAAACAAAATGAGAAACTCAAAAGAAATAAAACAAGAAACTCAAAAAAGGTAAGACGTGCTATGAAAATTTCACTTTATTTTGCACTTTGTAGTCTAGGAGGTGAAGCCAGCCCGTTTGGAACCCAAACACGGCCAACTTAAATGCAATATTATGAGATCCCAGCCATTTCAGCATATTTTTGAAAACGGTCTTCACAGTCGTAATCTCCATGGTCGAAATAGGTAAACTCCTACGCGAAATGGCACGAAAATGCGTATTCAGCGCGCTATTCCAGTTTGTATTATTTATATTAATACTATTAATACTATTAATACCGGACCCAACAATGTTGAGCGGGACTGTATGTATGTCCCATTTAAATACAGTGACATTGGATACTATCTACCTAATGGCGACCTGAGAGTGTTGCCTTGTCTGACCACCTTGCCCGATCAATGCTCTGCAGTGCTTGTTTGTCATCATTAGTTCTGCTGGCGATCGTAATTAAGTATAGTTAATGCTTATATGTAAATATGTACATGCAAATTACAGCTAATTGATTACGCTCAATATCAGATTTATCGAATGAAGCAGTTATATTCTCGTGAACGATATAATTTACTCCGAGATAACCGCCATCAAAACTTTCATCTATTACAGGGCTCATATTTCCCATCAAACCAGTAAAGCAAATATACATGGCTGAAAGGTGATGTGGCATAAAAGTGGTGGCAACAACCGACTATTAAAACAATTCTAACGATTTGATTATACAAGCTAAGCTTAAATTTGAAGAACTTTGTTTAATGTTTTACAAACATACACCAAAGTGAACAAGTTCTAAACACTAACATGAAAGAAAAAAATACATACAGTACCGTCCAACATTGTTGGGTCCGAAATTAATCCGATTAATTAAATTAATTTAAATAATTCAAACTGGAATTGCGAAGTGCTGAGGACATGCCGTGCGATTTTGTCGGATGGTTTTATGTCTTTTTTCATTGCGCGTCACCCTAGAAAAACCGTTTTTCAAAATATGCCGAAATGACAAAAATCTGACAATTTTTCAATGCTACGCTGTTTAGCGGAATTTTTTACGGGGTGTTCGGCTGAGATAGCAGCTGGCTGAATCCACAGCCAAACTACAAACAACAAATTAGAGTGAAATTTTCTAAGCGCTTCTTATTTTGTTTGAGTTTCTTCCTCTGTTTTGCTTGAGTTACTTATCATATTTGGGTATAAATGATAAGAAAAATGGAAAATAAGATTTTCTGTAGCAAAAAACTTGCTCCCGCAGAGCATCGAACACCGAACCTTCAGATTCCCAACTAAACGCTGTAGCAATACACCACACCTAACTTGAGAAAAGAAGAATGTACCTTTTCTATCCGGACCCGAAACAGTTATCTCTTGGAATGAAGAAGATCGAAATAAGAGGAGATAGAGGGGGAGAAGGAGAGCGATAAAACAAGACTGAGAGAGATATATTGAACGAGAGAGAGAGAGAGAACAACAGAGAAAGAGAGGAGGGGATAGATTGAAAGAGTGAGAGAGATAGAGAGAGAGAAAGGGAGAGTGAGAGTATGTGTGAACGAGAGAGAAAGAGAGAGACAGTAAAGAGAGGGAGAGAATGAGAGAGACATTAAAGAGAGGGAGAGAGAGGGAGAGAATGAGAGAGACAGTAAAGAGAGGGAGAGAGAGAATGAGAGAGACAGTGAAGAGAGAGAGGTCGATGGCAGAGATTGTCAACTTGTTTCAATGAAAAGCGTTGCAGTGCGTTGGGAGGTCTACGCTTTGCAAAAATTAACCAGACAAGCCCCTTGAATCGTCATCCTCCACGCTTCGTTGGTGAGGCTGCGGACAATGTTCTAGTAAAGGTACATTCCATTTCTTCCAAGTTGCGTGTGGTGTATTGCTATAGCGTTTGGCTGGGAATTTCAAGGTCCGGTGTTCGATGCTCTGCGGGAGCAAGTTTTTTGCTCGCTACAGAAAGTCTTATTTTCCATTTTTCTTATCATTTATACCCAAATATGATAAGTAACTCAAGCAAAACAAAGGAAGAAACTCAAACAAAAAATAAGAAGCGCTTAGAAAATTTCACTCTTATTTGTTGTTTGTAGTTTGGCTGCTGGATTCAGCCAGCTGCTTTCTCAGCCGAACACCCCGTAAAAAATTCCGCTAAACAGCGTAGGATTGAAAAATTGTCAGATTTTTGTCATTTCGGCATATTTTGAAAAACGGTTTTTCTAGGGTGACGCGCAATGAAAAAAGACATAAAACCCTCCGACAAAATCGCACGGCATGTCCTCAGCACTTCGCAATTCCAGTTTGAATTATTTAAATTAATTTAATTAATCGGATTAATTTCGGACCCAACAATGTTGGACGGTACTGTACGTATAGTACTAGAAGAATTTTCAGTGCTATTCTGTTATCTTATATTGTGTAGTAAATAGTAAGAATCGAAGAACTGATAATTAGATGTCATTTTGTAGCTTGAGCCAGCGTCTCAATGCGCATCGATTTCCCCGTTGTGTCTGCTCGGAAAGAGTGCCTACATGACGGAACAAACGGAAGTGTCCGCCTGCCGCGCCCGCCGTCGCCTCGGGCCATCCGAGCTCACCGTAGCCTGTACATTTAAAACATCGAATAACTAAAATAATTGAAAATGACGATGATAAATGCTGACCTCGGCAGGCATGATGGCGACGTCTTGCTCGATGTCCCACTTTGTGTATGCAATGTTCATCACGGCGCACGCTGTATTCCTTAACACAAATACTGACTACTACGTAGTATTCATTATCTTATCATTATTTAATATTCCCCTCCCTCAATAATACGACAGACACAAATTGGCAGAATGACAATGTGAATTGATATATAAGTTGTCAGACCTGAACAAAGCCTGGACAGAATCGCCCGTCCTCGCGCAGACATAGCAATTCCGCATGCCCTGAATGCAAATGGGACCTAGTTTCGTTACTTGTACATACTTTCCATAAGATGAGCTTGAAAGAATGAGGATAGTTTGACGTTTTCCGCTGGCTCATACGCATGGAAATAGAGAGCGCTTCTTGAGATGACAAGAGAGACAAACCTTGTCGGCTGCATAAGTTTCGTGTCTGTCGACGCGGACGACTCTCTTCTGCTCCAGGTCGACCTTGTTGCCCACCAGCATCTGCACGGGCTGCTGCTATGTGCATTTTGGTCATTTTCAGTTACATTTCAAATTTTAGCATGCCTGTATTGCGAATACAGAAGCACATACGTCTTATCTCTTACAATTGTTTTTATTTTACCTTGTGGTGCGAACACAGACATCACCACAAGTTGTTTCTGAGGACGCTGAGAGTACTTGCGATGCACCCGCCCCCGCACCTTCTCGGGATCCTTGAAGTACTCGAGAACGGTTCGTCTCCACTCGTCGACGTTCTCGAAGGACGCTCCATTCGTGACGTCATACACGAAGATGATGGCGTCGGCGCCGAAGACGTACCTCTCGAGCATCGAAGACGCGATGCTCTGCCCGCCCACGTCCCACACCGAGAACAACAACGCCATTAGTTCGTTTTATTATTTTACTTTTTTTGAACGAATAGAACTCTGACAATAAGGAAGCAGTATTTCAATACTCGTGGCAACATAATTCGGTCTTGAGAATAACTTATCTATGTTTAAAATTGTTAAAAGCAAATGCATCGAAAAGCCAACTTGAAGTACAACGGAGACTTGGCCCGGCAGAACAACTTGTCTAGAGAAGAAGTCCAAGCCTAGAGTCTAAAATATATGTTATTCAGTTAATATTGAGTGTGAAAGTTACAAAGAGCCGCCAAAGAATGGTGCTCGGAATGCTTCATGGGAGCGTTGAAATTGCTGGGGAGGGAACCTGATGATATTCACGGTCGAAGGAGTCGTGCGCGAAGCGAAGGCAGATCGACGTCTTGCCGCACGCGCCATCGCCGCAAACCGCAATCTGCAATCGACTACAGTACTCCCTACAAGGTCACGGTTTGACCGATGCTGAAACATGAATGAAATATCATAGGATCAGTTACAAGTAGTAAAGTATGAGTAATCCGCTTGCCTTGATGAGCCTCGCTCGGTCCGAGTCGTCATCGTCGATTCTCATCTGAGCCATGAAGTGCTGCGAGTCTTCCACCGCGGCCGGGGAAGTCGGCGCCGAGAAAGAAGACTCCGGAGGCGCCGCGGCCCCCGAGAACTGGGCGGGCGGGTCGGCCATCCAAGGATTTACACCGAGATTACAACGATTATGTGCCTTGTAATTTTTTTCAGTCAGATTATCTACTATCCTTTTAGTCTTTCGATGGCGTAATCCACAAAAATAAACATCATTTATCACTCGCGTTCGTAGACAGCACATGTAATCCATCACAAATAAAAAAGAAAAGCGGACTGGGGATACATACGAAAACCAGAGCAGTTCCCAGAGCGAAGAAGCAAGAAAGAGAAAGAAAGATAGAGTGTGTGACAGACAGATAGAGAATAGAGCGACAGAGAGGATGAGAGAGAGAGAGATGCAGAGAGATACGGATAATGAACACTTCATTAGGCATGATATCACAGGCTTTCACAAGCAAGCTACATAAATGACGCTTGCATTATCGGTCATGCATTGAAATGAGGAAGTATTAAAAACTAAATACGTATGTATGTACATATTTAGAAAGAAAAAATGTTTTGCTGGTCTTATATGCAAATGTATGCTTAGTTGTGCTTCTTAAAGAAATCCGAAATTAATAAGAATGTGAGGATCTCGAGTTGGAAAGCAAAGAAACGGCATTGTCCCCGAAGTACTCTCCCTGCTGGGAGGAATCAACAATTCGCTCGCTGCCCGGAGCCCGCCCCTTTGCGTAAAATGCTCAAGAGAAGCCTTTTCAGATTTCTTTTGAATCCAACTTTTTATGATTCCACTACATAATTTGTCTTTTCTCTCAGAGCCTCCGTGTCCATAAAGTGCTCTTATTTCTTCGGTTTCTATCATTTGCACCTTTTGCTGTTGCCGTTTCATCTAACCTGCTCTTTCTTCTCTCTCTCTACATACATAACTCTCCTCTCTCTCTCTCTCGCGAAGCCCTAGTTGAGCATCTGCTTGCAGCCCTTCACAACACCGATTCGGTTGCTATAGTGACGACGCTTTCCTACAACTCTCTCTCTCTCTCTCTCTCTCTCTCTCTCTCTCTCTCACCTCTTCCTCTCGCCTTATCCTACATCTGAGTCAGCCTTGCTGATAGTTGTTTGTCAGCCATAACGAGCAAGACAAAGCTATTTTGAATGTTTATCGTTTTCAAGTAGATAAAGGAACCAAATGAAAGCAATCTCGATAAACTATCTCCAACTATTAATTAAGAGAGCTTCTCTATAAGAGTCGAGCATGCCCTTAAGGCAGCCTGCCCCGGGAAAATTGTCTTCGAATTCATTAACAAAAATCATTTTTCTTATACAACTCGACACGCTCTATTTAATGAGACTAATTTCATCATCATCCGATTTTTGCCCTTCGGGATACACTACCGTAACTCTGAATATTCATTATGCCATAAATTCGTCCAAAACCTGTTTTGTGAAACTATGAACATATCATTCGATAGCATTTCGAAAGCGCTTCACATTTCATCTAGGAAAATGGTTTACTAAAATTTTATTTTGGCCGAGAAAATTGGGTCTAAATTATTTGGAGGGTCAGCATGCCACTTTATCATCATTTCCCCACCCTGACACCTAGCTAGAAAGAAAGAGCGTGAAATTTGCTTCCAAATAAGCGCTATTTAAGAAAAATCTGAGGGTATCAATTTTTGCTACAACGCGAGCAATGCGCGCGAGTCGGTCAAAAAGGCGCGTTTACATCGGCCGAGGCACCCTGCAAGCGCATTCAGCGATCCATAACTTTGCTCAATCTTAACATCAGAAAATCGTAAGTATATCATCTAAGAGCTCTCACAGAGATCTTTAAATGCAACATACATACTTTTATTGAAATATTTATATTTCTATGGAAAATTTCGTTCTGTACTTTTAGAAGGCTTAAAAAACTATTTTACAAACATTTCCGCATTTCAAAACATACATCATAAGAAAGAGCATGAAATTTTCTACAAGATGAACCCCTTTCAATAAACTTTCAAGTCTATATTGTTCTGTTATAAGTCATAAGAATAGGTGAAGTATCGTCGTTATCATTTAGCCCGAGAATTTCATTGTTTAGGTTATTCGAATTAGAATATTCCAATAATTTTTTACGTTGAAGAATTGTGCTATGCTGATGCCCTGGGCAAAAATCGGATGATGATGAAATTAGTCTCATTAAATAGAGCGTGTCGAGTTGTATAAGAAAAATGATTTTTGTTAATGAATGCGAAAACAATTTTCCCAGGGCAAGCTGCGCTCCAAGCTTACGGACATGCTCTCTTAAGAGAGGATGTCAGTAAGACTCGAGCAGGGCCCTATTATGACCTGCCCTAGGAATTTTTTTTCGAATTTCTTAACCAAAATTGATTATAGTATACAACTCGACGTGGTGAACACAATAGGCTGAATTTCAAAGGTGAAAAAAAATTTTCCGCGCGAGACCCAGTACCGTAATCTTATAAATTCGATTGGTCATAAGTCGCTTCAAACTTATTGTTAGACAACCATCGAGCTATCATTAGATAGCTGATTGAACGGGCTTTAATTTTCATCTCGGAAGATATTTTCGAAAAATTTGAATTTGGCCATAAAACACGGCCCTAAACATTTTCGAGGGCGGTTTTTAGCCAAATTAAGTATTTTTTGTTCATTTCCGCACAACCGCTCCTGCATAGGCTTAAAGTACGTGAAATTTGCTACAACATATGTCTCTTTCAGGAAAATTGAAGGTCCCAGCCTTAGGTTCCCAAGCGCTCGAACATGATCCTGTGTAAACCGTAACACCGTGCAAGCGCATTCTTCGATCCATTACTGCGCTCAGTGTCAATATTACAAAATCGTAAGTATATCATCTAAGAGCTCTCATGGAGACCTTCAAATGTTACATACATTATTTTATTGAAAAGTTTCAATTTATATGGGAAATTTCGTTATGTACAATTAGAAGGCTTAAAAAACTACTTTAATAACATTTTCGCCTGTCAAAACATACATCATAAGAAAGAGGATGAAATTTGCTACAAGATGAACCCCTTTCAATGGGTTTCCATGCCTACGATCTTTTGTTATAAATCATAAAATTAGTGCCAGTAGCGTCGCTGTCATTTCGCCCAAGAATTCACATTTTAGCTTATTCGAATTAGAATATTCCAATCCTTTTTTTCTGCACTTTTTTCATAAGGCCTTGTTATCCTACTCTTATGGCTTATAACAAAGGATCGTAAGCATGGAATTTCATTTAAAGGGGTTCATCTTGTAGCAAATTTCATCCTCTTTCTTACGATGTATGTTATGACAGGCGAAAATGTTATTAAAGTAGTTTTTTAAGCCTTCTAATCGTACATAACGAAATTTCCCATATAAATTGAAACTTTTCAATAAAATAATGTATGTAACATTTGAAGGTCTCCATGAGAGCTCTTAGATGATATACTTACGATTTTGTAATATTTACATTGAGCGCAGTTATGGATCGAAGAATGCGCTTGCACGGTGTTACGGTTTACACAGGATCATGTTCGAGCGCTTGGGAACCTAAGGCTGGGACCTTCAATTTTCCTGAAAGAGACATATGTTGTAGCAAATTTCACGTACTTTAAGCCTATACAGGAGCGGTTGTGCGGAAATGAGCAAAAATACTTCATTTGGCTAAAAACCGCCCTCGAAAATGTTTAGGGCCGTGTTTTAGGGCCAAATTCAAATTTTCGAAAATATCTTCCACGATGAAAATTAAAGCCCGTTCAATCAGCTATCCAATGATAGCTCGATGGTTGTCTAACAATAAGTTTGAAGCGACTTATGACCAATCGAATTTATAAGATTTCGGTACTGGGTCTCGCGCGGAAACTTTTTTTTCACCTTTGAAATTCAGCCTATTGTGTTCACCACGTCGAGTTGTATACTATAAACAATTTTGGTTAAGAAATTCGAAAAAAAATTCCTAGGGCAGGCCTTGATCGAACGATACTGACAGGCTCTCTTAAATGGAATTATACATGCAAAAACACTTAATCTTGATAGGCGGGTCGAATTCAAAGGGAGAGCGAGATTTGCTGCCTGGCAGCGGCAGAGAGAAACTGCTGAATGTCGTGGAGTTGATCGGTAGGATTGCTCTTCAGGGCAAGGATGAAACTCAATTTGTAACCATTATAAACAATTTTGTTTTTATACTCAATAAAAATATAAAATATTTCTTTTAAAAATCAATAGAGAAAAAGTGACCAGTTGAGATCCTCTCGAATGGCCGCGATTCCGTTGCCGAGATCGACGGCCGGACCGAGGATCGGATAGCCTGATTATTTGGTATTTTAATTCTAACAAGATTGAAACTAGAAAAATTAAACATGAGAAATAAAAGTGCCCACCACTAATGGCACACATTGGAGAAAAATTGCCAGCGACGTCAACGAGCGAGCACTCGAAAACTCCGCGGCGGTCGAGGAGGAGAACCTTAGAATAGTTCAGAACTTATCATTCTTGGATTTGCATAAAATATAAAAGTAACTAAATTTGAATATGGTGAATAGCAATATATGGACATATTTGTATCTTAACAAAACTTATGTATTTACATTATTTCCATCTTAACAACACTTATGTATTTACATAAGCATAAAGAAAACGTAAAAGAAAGAGACCCTCTCTGCACTTTCGTCGACAGTCGCCGCGAGCACCCATTCTTTGACGTCTTCCAGGTCGGCTCTCTTAAAGCATTCAACATTTTTACTTCATTCAATTTAGCATAAACCGTTTTGAAGTCGGAGATTCTCTGAAATTGCAGACATATTTATTTTCATAAATTAGATTTAATGTTAAAAACGATTAGCACCGAAACGCCGAGCTCCTTGGGGAGCGGAATCTCGGCGGGGATGTCGGTGCCCTCGAAGGGGTCGTGGTCCACGAGAGAAGCATCGCCCTCGTCGATGGCCTCGGCCAGGTCAAGGAAATGGTTCAGCAGCACGAATGCCACGTTATCGTAGCCCGATCCGTAGTCCTAAACTTTATACGGTTTAGAAGTCTTAAAGTTTTTAACATTACTTGCATGATACATATTATCATAGTAATATGCACATACATATATGTAAGTATGTTTGATCATCAAAAAAGCTTAATATTAACATTATGTTCTTGTTTTTTTTTCAGAGAAGTCTTCTAGATCTATGTAAATGTGTCCAGGTAAACGCATATAAAAAATAAAGTTGATAATCCAATCGAATACCCTCGCAGCAGTGCCCGCATTGAAGAAAACCCGATCGGCAGGGATGATATCAGAGTATCTGAAATTGTTTTCTTTCACTTCTTCTTTATATCACCATTGAGATCTAAACTGAAGAGTTCAGCCAAAGAACCTAAGCATGCTGAGTTGGAGTCGAAGGCGGAGTCGATCCACCTCTGGGGAGGGATCAAGAGAACCGAGGGCGAGCAGAAGGGCCAGGAAGTGAGCGGACCACTCGAAACGGCGGAATGTCTAAAGAGAGTGAGTAAGAGTGACAGAAGGGAGGAAGTAGAAAAGACAAGGCAGACCTCAGAATGAGCCGAGTGTTCCTTCTCGAGTGTCTCCACAACTCCCAGCATCATGTTGCGTAACGAGGACAGACGAGCGAATTGCTCGAGTGGAGATTCCGCAGGACGAGAGACTATCTATTTCATTTAAAATAATAAAGACATATTTTTTTGTATTAGACTACAAACCCAGACCTCATCAAAGATGTTCGTGTACATGTTGAAGTTGGACGGATTCGATGAAGCGCCGTACTTGATGAAGGCATCTGCGCCGTGGTGCGCAGCCTGGACTATTCCGTTTTCTTTTAAATTCTCAAGGGAAGAGAAAACTTTTCCTTTTCTTATTCACAATCAGGTAATAAGAAAAATACAAACGAAGAGGAAAAAAATTTGGAACGCTTCACGAATTTGCGTGTCATCCTTGCGCAGGGGCCATGCTAATCTTCTCTGTATTGTTCCAATTTTAGTATGTGTTCATTTGGAATGAACGAATGTTCGGTCAACGCTGACGTACTTATAGCCACAAATAGCTTAGCATCCTATTCCTTTCGAGTTATGTGGAGCACAAGGCAGTAAGGAGATGGCTGCACCACTCAATTATGTCGAAGCAGAGTGGGACAGCTGTTAGTGCCGTGAGAGATGCAGAGAGAGAGAGACAGAGAGAGAGAGACAGAGAGAGACAGAGAGAGAGAGAGAAGGCGGTGAGGGATAATGACTTTTTTTTACATGATAACAAACCTCTCCGCCATCTCCAGACTGCAGAAGTTCGCTGACGAAACGGGCGACGTATTTGTCCAGCAGTGGCTTGTGCTGAAAGGACACAGAAACATCTTCAGAATGGAGAGAGTCTAGGGAAAACTATACATTTCTCATATTAGTCGTATGCGAAAAGACAGACGAGAATCGAATGAGAGTGAGAGAGAGAGAAAGTGAGAGTGAGAACAGAAGAAGAGAAGTATCAACGAAGCTGCACCTTCTGCTGTCTCGCTGTCTCGAGTGCCTTTTCCCACAGACCACGCTCGATCAGCAAATCGATCGCAGAGATCACGTCGACGTCAATCAGCTCGCCTGCAGTATCAAATTTGTGTTTTTTTTTAATTTAAACATTCCGCCATTCTTAAAATGGAAATATTTTAAAACTTATTTCCTTGATTTGAATAATAGTGCAAGTGTATTGGGGAGCAAAAGAAGGAATGAAACCGAGTCGTCCTTCCGTTTTGAGACTCTCCTTGTAGGCTGCGTCAATCTCGGCCTCCATTCCTGGCAACAACTCCGCGGCCACCTGAAGAGTATCTCCTTGTTTTGCTGCTGTCAAGTCTAGTTTTCTGCTATAAAAGAATGAGTACGCCTGTTAAAAACGCTCCACTCCAGCCAGAGAAAGAGAGTTTGATTAGTTTCCTACCGCTTTCGCCTTGGCCCACTGCCTTGCGCGGCAGAACGCGAGGATTGCCTCGCGGCTGTTTCCGAGAGCGAGATTCAGCTGAAAGGCGAGTCAAATTCATAATGCCATACTGTATAATATTCAATGACACTTACAACTTCAATTGTAATTATGCCTTTATAATGCTAAGGCTCTTCCACCAACCTCGGCCGTCTTCTCGTGCATCTCCGCCTGCTCGAGCCGCGTGAAGAGATCATCGAGAAGCTGCTCGTCCACGTGGCGGCCGACCAGGAACTTCATGGTGATGTCGGCGGCCTTCGTGACGCAAGACGTCAGAAGACTCTCGCTCGATGTGTTCTCCGGCGTCACCTTGGTTAACCCATCCAATCATTCTTTTTATTATCTAATACTATTTTGGTACCTAAGTAATACAACCGATACGAACTAATTTAGTAACTTGACAAAATAGAATGGACAGAGATGGTCCCTTGCTCTCTGGCCACCTTGAGATAAGCTTGAACGGCTCGTTGCCAGTCGCTCTGCGCCTCCCACTCGCGAGCCTGAGCAACGAAGGAATCCACGCCGCGTGCGCCTGAACGAAGCTCCGCCTTCTCGAATTCTTCCTGGACATGGAAGAAAGTGGAAATGCACACTCCCTATCCTTAAACTTCCTCCTCTCTCATTACTACTGTGGAAGTAATCTTATTCGATTAGTGAAGTGACCTGAATCTGGTCGAGCTGGTGCGGCACGTACTCCTTCGCGATGCGCAGTGCGTCCGGCCACATGTTGTTCTCCTTGAAGTACCTGAACAAGGAACTCATTCTCATAACAGAATATCAACATTAAGAAATACTGAAAAGTCCCAGAATTTCTTGTAGTTCCGTATTCGAGAAGTCTTTAATTATTGCTTTTTAGAGTAAAGCATTCAATGCTTGACTTCTATGTACATAGCATACGGGTCAGGAAAATCTCGTTAGAGACGACAACCACTTAAAGGAAATAATATAAATATATAAAGACATAAAAAATATGTAGAACCGTAGAATGACGTCAGGTCGGTCTGCGCGTAGCAAATAACTTTCTGCCCGGGCGTGGTCGCCCACCTCTAACGCCTTCTTCGCCTGTGCCAGGTATACGGTAGGCAGCGCGGCAGGAGCATGCTCCCTGAATCAGGGGAAGATCATTTCTTTGCAAAATGCAGTGATCGAGGGGCGCTATGTTGAAGGACAAAGAAGGGAAGAAGATACCCGGCGACTCTCTCTGCATTTGCCCAGTCCTGGTCGTGGATGAACATCGCGACAGCTTCGTCTGACTTCCCTCCGTCTCAAGTCATATCGATCAATTACATAAAATATTTTTTATCCATCGAACTTTAAATTTCCATTTTCCTCCCATCCTTGACTGTCAGAAGTGACAGAGTTTAGACTGACCAATGTAGTGCCGCGCCGCTCCTTCGTAGTTGCCTTCTTCCTCGAGTTGCACGGCCATCCGAGTGTGCACCTGTCAAAGAGGGATTCATTCTATTCCTATTCAGAGATCGAAATGAAGTCTCAATTCTTTCCTTCACTAGATCTTCTACTTTATATATTTCACTGGCCTCTGTCAATCGCTCCTTCGCGCCGAGACGCGCGAGTTCGAAGGCGAAGTCGAATGCACTGAAAGTAATCACGAAGATTGTTGATTAATTCAAACTATAATATTTTCCACGAGGTACATACTAGTCATTCTCATTTGTATCTTTTGATGTGAAAAGAGTGTGTCTACCGTACCCATTCTCACAAGCATGATCGATAGCATCGTTGAGCATGGAGAATCTGGTGAGAAGCTTGACGGCGGCATCTCCACCCAGCGACTTCGCCCAGAGGTAGCCGATCTAAATTTTGTATCCATTCATTATGACTCTCTCTCTAACTGTCTGGCTCTCTTCTTTCTCTACTCTCTCTCACTCTCTCACTCCTCTCTCTAACCTGCTTTTGCGCACTCGCCCCGCCCTCTGCCTTCGCGAGACGATATGCGTCATTCCACTGTTCACGTTCCCTTAATTCACATAACTGTGGATTAAGAATAAAAAAGATCTGTTTCAAGATTCTGTTCAAATCGTCCGCCTTGCCTGTACATGTTGATGGCCGCGAGCCAGTCGCCCGCCTTGATGTACGCCTCTTCAGCGGCACGTAACTCTCCGCGCTCCTCTAGCTCCTGCGCCAGCCGCTTGTGAGTCTCCTGAACAATATAGAATAGACTGTATTATGAATGAGAGAGAGAGAAAGAGAGAGAGAGAGAAAGCGAGAGAGAGAGAGAGCGAGAGAGAGAAGAGTGAGGAATGGCCAGCCAACGTTGAGATGCTCGCTGTGGTACTTCTCAACGAGTCGGATGACGTCATCGTTTCTCTCCGCATTTCTGTACATTTGGATGGCCTTGCTCGATTGTCCAATCGAGATGTAGAGCTAAAACAATTGTTTTCGTCGTCATTTACTACAAGTATTTTTTTTGAATTCAAGAAGTGAACCACCAGAAAGAGGCCTCTAAAAGGAGGAATTCGAGCGTATAAAGACTGTGCTGACTTGCTCGGCATCCGCGAATCGACCTGCCTCTTCCATCTCGGCTGCCTTACTCTCGTATAATCGTATTGTTTCTTCTTTTCCGATAAACTCAGACGAAAGCTGTGGGAAAGAATATTCATGATTATTATTTAAATACAGAATATATGAATGAAACTGACTCGATAGCCGTCGCCCCACTTTCCATTGACCAAGTACATGGAAATGGCCTCCCTGTGCATTCCCGCCTCGACAAAGTAGCGCTCAGCACGCTGCAACCCAGCGGATTATGTTCATAAAGCTATGGCAAAATTGAAAAAAACTGAATAAATCTTTAATGAAGCTATGTAATATCTTCGTAACAAAATAAAAAAACTAACATCGAAATCGCCTGCTTCTCCGTAATACGCTGCAATCTCTCCATAGTACCTCTTGGCCACCTCCGGATCTTGAATGACATCAACGATTTGGACAGCCTGAATGGGAGTACAGATATGTAAGGGCAGAGCAAAAAATAAGAATTTCCCATAATTAGAAAACAATTAGGATGAAATAGAACGAAAGTCACTGGCCTTATTGTACTCCTTAGCACGAATGGCAGCTTCGACCGCTTTGAGCGTAGCGTTGCTCTCTGGTAGTAATATGTATGTCAGACAACAACACGAAGTTCTAATCGGAAGATATTCGTCTTATGGGCAAACCGAGAAAGTGGTTGATGGCAGCGTCGAATTGGCCCTCCTTGACGAGCCAGTCTCCCCACTCCTCTTCCAGTGAAATTACACGCTCGGGAAAGGCGAATCGAGCAAGCTGCAAAGTGGTCTTATTATCTCATCAGTTGTTGTCGATTCCAACACTGCAACCTCCCCTGGTACGAGGTGACTAATGAAGGAGTGAACCTGCACTGCGGGCGCGAAAGCCTTGCCGTTTCTGTAGCTTTCGAGCGCTTGTTCAAAATCTTTTAACTGTTCGAATAGGCCGCCAGCCTGAAATTGCATACAAATTCTTCAAGGCAGCTGAATACTGGATGATATATTAAAGAGAAAATTTATTAAAAGAGTGGAAAAAATAAACCAATAATCATTAATGTGCACAAACTTACCTTTTCAAAGAGATGGTTCTTGAGGAGTGCCACGGCGATGCTCTGGCACAGCGACTCATCCGACATTAACGCCTGCAAGCAGAAAGTCTAGGAAATTTAGCAAAATAATATAATTTTTTACTCTTATTTTCTTTACGCACATTATATTAAAGATAAATATTTCTACAACGATGATGCATAAATGCGGACCGGTTCATTCTGAAGCAGTTTGAGCGCTTGAACCGGCTGATTCGAACGGAGGAAAAGTTGAATTGCGCCAGTCCGATCTCCTTCCGCTGCTTTCAACTTAACGGTGGCTAATTAATCTATGGAAAGACAATTGGATTCTTTATTTTATTTAATACTGAGTATTACAGAATAGGCACTGGCAACAAAAGCAGGAGAAAATGCATGTGAGGAAAATGAGAGAGACAAACTTCTGCAGCCTTCTCCTCCTGTCCAGTGTCGTAGAGTGTTCGGTAGTATGTCGCTTTAAGGTTTTCGTAGCCGGCGTAATTCTTAAGATCAAATCTCTATTTTACCCGAACACTAATGGGAGGCATACCGTAGCTTTAGCAAGTTCAAGCGCATCATCCCATCTGTGCAGGGTCTGGTACATTTTGATTGCTGCTTCGACGTTGTTCTAAAGGAGGCAGTTATTTCATTCCCATTGGAAGAGCTGGCTTCTGAAAGTACCTGTTCAATGTAGATATTCTCGGCTTCCTTGAAGCGCCTTCTCATCTTGGCGATGTTCGCGCGCACATTTGCTGACTGCATAAAAAGTTATTTTTGTGCATCTTACAAATTCCACAATTAATAGTTCTGTACCAATGAATGATAAAGAACACAAATTAAAAATGAATGACGTATTGTTTGCTCTTTGAAATGCGAATGCGCATGCCTGGGTGCCGTCGCCACCGAGAGTCTCAGCCGCTTCGCTTGCCATTTCGATTGTTTCCTTCAACAAAACATACATATTGCTAATTAGGAGGGCTCTATACACATCTTTCTGCCTCTTCTCTCTCACTCTTTCTCTCCCTCCCTCTCTCTCTCGAACCTGGAGCATTCTGACTCTCGCCATGTCTCCGACTGCGGCGTAGCATCGTTGTGCAATGAGCAGTCGATGCTGGTTAAGTGCCAGCTCACCGACGCGGATCCACATTGAGAAGCTGGATAATTAGGCATGTAATGTTTTGTATTATTTAATCAAATAAAATAAATCACAGTGATTCTTATCTTTGTGAAAAAGAAATCTAATGCGCCGACATTTCGCTCTGATCGCCGCCGCCAGCAGCCGCGGCGGCCCGCTCAAGGAAGCTGACAGCCCGCTCAAAGTCGAGATTCTCGAGTGCTGTCCCGAACTCGATCTGTGTCGAGTCCAGTTCGTACGCCACCTTTGCGGCGCCCTCCTTTAAATGGTCCATGTCTTTTGCGAGTGAATGAGGGGAAAAGGAATGGAGAAATACCTGAACGATGACTTCGGTGTGTTCGGCGTCTCTAAGCACAGCCTCGACGTCTCCTTTCACTGCGACTGTCGTCATCTGCTCCGGATGGTCCGGGTTGTACCTGAAATCACTTTTTACAGCTAACTAAATTTCTACCATCTTCCTTCCTTTTTAACTGCCCTTACTCCATCCGTCTCCAAAATCTCTCTTTCTCTCTCTCTCTCTCTCTCTTTATCTCTAACATATATTCTCCCTCGATATCTTTACCTTTTCATCGTTCTTTTCCCATTTCCTTCCATTAAAATCCCTGTCAGATACTTCACTCCACTCCCTACTCTCTCTTGAACATTCAACACCTACCATACATACAGCTGCTCCCCAGACTGCGCCACGATGACGTCACTGGTCGGCACCCACTGACAGTACGTGCAGAAAGCCAGAAGATTCGTCGTCTTCGGCTCTAACAGTGAGAAGCCAGAAATTTTCAGTTTGGAACTTCTTCAGACTCTTTAATAGCCAAAAAGGCCAAGATTTTAAAAGTGTAAATCAAGACTTTGAAACCAAACCAGTGCCAGGAGGCCCGGCGAGATCGACGAGTTGAATCCGCTGGCGTCTGTCGCGGAAGAGCAGTTTCAGCGCAGTCTCATTCAACTCAAAACAGTGCAACTCCTCACGATTCATTTATATCATTTATCTCTTCTTGTCTCAGTCGTTTCCATTTATTTAAAGTGATATTTTGGAGTTTTCTTGCCTTTCTCTATCTCACTATTTGGCGATAAGTACAGGCGTAAATATTCGCGTTGTAAAGGGGCAAAATAGTCTTTCGAATGTTATCTGATCTACCTCAAGCCAATCGATGGAGTTTGTATGCGAGACAGTTGCTTCCTGGACGCCGTTCGCGAGATTCACTAAATTTAGTTTTTTTTTTAAACTATTAAAATGAGTGTAATTTAGATATTTGCTCCAGTCACCAATAGCGATGGTGCTTGGGTCGAGAAGATAAGCAATCTTCCGTGCGGGCTCCTCGCCGCGAGTGCCGCGCTCGGCGAGTCGCACTATAAGTGTTCCACACTTCTGAGTTCGTTTTACAGATGCATATCTTTATAAGCCTTTAAATGCACTCTTTCGAAGTAAAACATTAAAATGATAATTCAAAGAAAGTAACCAGAAATAAGCGCGGGCGCAGTCTGTTCCGTGCGCACCCAACCGACCGGTCCGCCCTCTCTACCGTACTCCACTACAGTAATCTCGCCGACGTTCACGATTAAGCAGACGTTTGCGCTGTCGAAGTAGAATCTGGCGACAAAGTTATATTTATAACAATTTCAAGCCAGACAGGCGAGAATCGGTTAAGAGGATAAGAGACAGAAAAAGAAAGTGAGAGAGAAAGAGAGATTGAGGGTGAGAGTAAAGATATTGGAGGGTCAGAACGAGTAGAAGGAAACAGGAGTAACTTCTCGTTGCCGCCGGAAGTCCAGTCGATCTCGCTGGCTCTGCCGCTTTCAGTGTCTGCCACGATGAGAGTGCTCGCGGTGTACGCCACGACGAAGCGGTCCTCACCCATCATCTGCGGTCATTTCGTTTCTTTCCTTTTATTTTTCTTTTTTATCACAACAATTGCATACTTTCTCTCTCTCTAACTTACTCTATCGCTAACTCTCTAATTCTCCCTCTCTCTTTCTCTCTTCCTCCCTTCTCTCTTTCCCACTTTTATCTCATCAATCGGCAGTCCCTTCTTCGACTGCAGACTCGTCCTTTGGTCGCTGGACACGTCTCGAATGATGACATGAGAAGGTGCAATGTGAGTGGTCTCGAAGCGGGAGCGGAGCATCTTCCTCTTCAGACAGCAATCCACTGCGATCACACCGCCGCAGAGAGTGCCCTGGGGAAGAGAGAGAAGAGAGAGCGAGACAACGAGAGAACGAGTAAGAGAGAGAGAGAGAGCGAGACAACGAGAGAACGAGTAAGAGAGAGGGAGACTGAAAGAGAAAATGAAGAGCAAGGTAACTGCGAGGGGAATAAGTAAGTCTTACAGCATAAATGGTAGCGCCATCGGCGGTCCACGCGAGCGCCGTGACTGTGTACATGAAGTCAACGTCCAGAGGGGCGCCCTCCTCCCACGCAGCACGCTTCGTGTTCCACGAGAAGAGACGGAGACTGAAGAGAGAGAGAAAGAGAGAAAAAGAGAGAGAAAGAGAGAGAGGGAGAGAGAAGGAGATTGAAAAACAAAAATACTTGAGAAAGCAACAAGCAGAGAGTGAGAGAAAGAGAGGGGAAAGGATGCAAGCGAGAGAGAGAGAGAGAGAGAGAGAGAGAGAGAGAGAGATGAAATGGAGGTGACGAGAGCGACAAACCGATCAAAGCTGCCGAGTACAAAGTTCTGTCCGGTCGGGTCGGTGGCGATGGCCGAGAACTCTTTCTCGTCGTCCTTCGCGTAGTCGAACTGCTGCTGGATGACTCCATTCTCTGTGGTAAATTATTTGATTTTGCATTTGGCGCCAAAATACATCATATAAATGAAAAATAATAGTATTGACCAGTGTAGCAGATGACGCGGCGGTCGGCGCCAGCAGCCACGAGGCAATACGCAGTGAAGGCGAGGGAGTACGCGGCGCAGGGGTGCGTGCAGATCTTGTTCTGCAGCATTCTACCAGTATGCATTTCTTCTTTTACTTAGTCACTTTTAATTGTCTTTTACAGTCTCACAACCTCGATACTCCATATTACACAAGGGCATGATAACTAGTGCAGCTTTCTTCCATGTGAAGCGGTTGCTTAAATGTGATTCGGTAATGTGAACTCTTGGAGACGGAATAAACCTGTGACTTGCTGCTGAAGTTGTAGATGATGACGGATCCGTCGATGTGAGCGGAAGCGAACGCCGTCCGCTTTGGGCTGAACTTGTTGAGACACTTCAGACTGATTGTGCCTCAAAGTAAGAATGCAATACTCGAGGAAAGAACGAACTTGGTGGCCAAGGCAACGACGCCGTCGTCTGTTTTGTAGAGAGAAGCGCACTTATTCTGCTTCAGGAGGCCAACGCGCACCTGAAACAAATAACGTTTAGAAAACTGGGTAATTTTACAAACTCGATAGAAGATTTAAGTATTTTGGTACGCTAATCTTCACGCCCTTTTTATTTTCAATTTTAAGCCTAATTAAATTGATACGTTATTCATCTCTTTATTCTACTAATCAATTCGAGATTTGATGATGCCCTTTAGCAAGAATTTGTCCTCGCAGCATGGATTCTCTGTTTTCCATCATTTCGCTTCCCTTCGCCGTGGCAGGCGGTCGCCCTCTCCAGCCGCCCGACTGTTCTTCTTCTTTTGACTGCGGGCGCCTTGACACAGAGAAGAAATCTTGCTGTGTGATTGTTGAAAAAAATTGCTAACAATACAGAAATTTGAATCTTCCCAGAGGAAATAAAAGTTTTTTGATGTTATGTTTGTCTTGTAAAGAAATATTTGAGTTCTATTTTACCAGATTTTTTCCTACAATGTTTGCCGTTCCTGCCAATGTCTCGCCTCGTCAGCTCTTTGGCCCATTCGATGCGCGCGAGAGCTGCGAGAATACGGTTTTTGCATACAGCATCATTTAGCCAGAGTATATTCACTTAATAAAATAGGTAAATGAAACTATTGTGTTTAGGCATGCCTGAACGCGCTCGGACTCCCTTCGACGGCTATCGTAGCGCGTCCACTAAAGAATCCATCATCAAGGATTGCCTCGGGCAAAGAAGTCCTGATATTTTATTCCGCGCTGAGTCTACAATTGTGCTATCCGCTGTGACATCTTAATACGGAATGAATTGACAGTGACATGAGGATAGTGAAAGCGATGGGAAGATATACATGCATATATCATGCCATTTGCAGAACATCATGTCTTTTAATATACATTTGTACATACATACGTCAAGAAATAGACGTTAATACGATATTCCAGGTGCAGTCGTCCCCGGTGGGCAACTCGGCCAGCTCAGCACCACAGGCTTTGGCCAAGTCGCCGCTGCAGCTCAAGTCACCAAGTGCCGCTCCTTTTCATCTCGTTATTGCTTCTATGCACTCATTTAACCTTGAGACACTCTTTCTCTATCCCTCTCTTCCTATCTCCATAAGCTATCTCTTTTCTCTGTCCTCCTATTTCTCTCTTCTCTCTCTCTCTCTCTCTTACTCTCTCGCTCTCTCTCTCTCTCGCTCTCTCCTAGAATCCACCTGGGCAGTGACGCCCTCGCATGTGCCCATCTTCGTGAGTCGCAAGCGTGCGGCGCAGCTTGAACGGCGCGCCAAGCGAGCTGTCGGCCCGATGATCTACCGCAAGCTAGTCTCTCATCCTTCTGCTCTCTCCTCTCTCTCTCTCTCACGATCTCTCCTCTCTCCTTCAGGCCTCCTACCGCCAGCCCTGCGCAGTTTGCTCTCGTCCCCTCGATCTCTTCGGAATCGTGGTCGTCCTCGAGTGCGCCCATCTTGTGCATCTCTCTTGTCTCGATGAGATGCGAGAGAATTCCAGGTGGGGGGCTCTCTCTCTATCCCTTTCTCTCTCTCACGCTCTCTTTCTCTCTACCCACTCTCTTTCCGTCGTTTGCTTTTCTCCTTTCAAAACGCCTTCAGGGCCTGCACTTGGTGTGCGAATCGCGTGGAGCAGCTGGGGTCGCTGCTGAAACGGACGCTGCTCGAGCAGATGCTGTACTTTGCATGTTGCATGTACGCCTGGCGATGAGCCGCGCCTGTCTCGGACTGGCCGGGGATGGTCCAAGAAGGGCTCTAGAAAGCGCCAAACGCTCCCCCTCAGCACATCCAACTGTTGATTTTCCTTTGTACTTCGCATCTACATGCGGATATAATAAATGTTATTGGTAATAAAGCAGACTATTGAAGGAAAGTCTACATGGCTGACCAAAGGCCAGAACAGAGACAGTTTTTCATATTATGTGAACAGCATTTCATTCAGTCCCATCATGAGCAGGCTGGAGATTTCTCATGTGAACTGGTTTTCTTTGACAAGAAAGAGGAAAAGAGTGGAAACCTTTCCATCGGCCATGCCGAGGATGACTTTGTCATCGAATGGCCATTGAATGGCCGTGGTTGCCGCCGTCTGGATCAGCTTGTTCACGATCACCTTTTTTTCGTTCCTAACATAAAGGTAAGATTGAGCACGAAAATGGATAGTGAAACAAGAATCGGCTGACCAGTCGGCGCCTGTCCGGTAGACATAAACGACGTTGTCGCTTTGGCCGACTGCCAGACAAGAGCCATCTGGCGAGAAGGCCACGGCCAGCACGAGGTAGCTACGCTTCCCGAACTTAGCGTCCAACGGCTTGGTCCCGAAGCGATCGCGCGGTTTGCCCTGCGAGTACGGTACGATAGAAATGGGCAATGATGAATTGTACATGCATTCATTGAATCACACGAACGAGAGGCGTGTTAAAATGTACTTGTATTTTGTATGTCGTTTGTTTTTTCCCCAAAATACAAGTACATTTTAACATCATTTCTGGCTAAAGAAAGGCAAAACAGCTTAAAATATTTGAGTGATAGAAAACCTTATCGTCGAACAATGCGATGCTCCGATCCGACATCGCAACAGCAATCTTCCGCATGCTTGGCGCGCAGGAAATCGACGGAACCGGTGCCATTTTATCCTTGAAATGTACGACTAAAAATATGTTTACAAAGCCCGTTGTAATACTCTACGAATTGATTGGAATATACCTGTGGCGGGATCAAGTTTGCGAGATATTTGAGCTTCATGATCGACGCTTTGAAGTTCTTCTCCAAAGTGAACCTATGGAAAGTGAAGAGCAAGAGGATTTTTGTCATAAAGGGCCTAGACCTCAATAAATTTAGGAACGGCGACACTTTCATTCTTTAAAGTGCGCCTTGCGCGAGGAACGATGGACAGACGCGTTGCCATGGAGATTACCGCGCGGTCGCTCTTTCCTTCTCTCTACTCTTCTCTGAACATCTTTTCCTCAGCCTATTCCCTCCCTCTCTCTTACTTCTGATACAATGTGTATTTTTTTCAAAACATGAATCTGATTTCCAGATAAACGATGCATAAGTTGCGAGCAGAGCCGGTAACGGCCCGGCCCGGCCCGGCCCGGCCCGCGGGCCGGGCCGGCCCAATTTTCCAGGGCCCCGGGCCGGGCCGGGCCGGGCCCAAAAAAGTTGGGCCGGCCCGCAGGCCCGTTTGGGCCCGATAAGCACACGATGTCGTCCAGTCAAGACGACTGATGGCACTTTTAAGTGCAAAACTTTCTTCATTTATTCGTTTTTCCCCCTAAAACTTTTCTACTATACATTGAAATGAATAATCATAGCATGAGCATGAAAATTTTTGAATTTCAAAAATTTTTTTAGCTCTTCGGACTTTTTCCCCCCGAATTTTTTGAAAATCGGGCTCAAACGGGCCCACGGGCCGGGCCCAAAATTCTAGGGCCCGGAAATCGTTCGGGCCGGGCCGGCCCAGACCTAGGGCCCGACGGGCCGGGCCGGCCCAAAAATTTTGGGCCATTTACCGGCTCTGGTTCTGCCAAGAACTGTGCTCGGCCGATTCTGGCTGTCTCTGCTCACTCGTTTTCTAAAGTCTCTCCTCTTTTTGTCGTTAAAAGCCAGATCTGCAGCAACAAACCACCTCCTCACAAACCAATAAGAACAACATACTTCGTTTTTATCCAAATTCTACTTATCAGCGAGTGCTTTAAACAATTTATATTGTGATATGAACAGGATTGTGGCCCTAAAGAGGGCCGTTGGGTTCTGGGGGTTTGGGTGTTCACCACCGAGCAAGCAACCTGCTCTCACAGATTACTTGCTGGAGGTGTACTTGGAGACAGCCTTGGTGCCTTCGGAGACAGCGTGCTTGGCGAGCTCTCCCGGGAGGATCTAGATGAGGTAGATTCTCTTCCTTCATCCAAGCCAGATAAACGATGCATAAGTTGCGAGACGATTAAAAAGAGAATGAAAACGATATCAGTTTTCCTTCAAAAAAAAATAATTCGAATCCTAGTCGACCCGTCATCTTTATGTTAAATTTAGTAACGTAATCCTCGTGAAACCTAACACTTATCCTATCGAATACATTTCATTTGCATAAATACATCATGAATACAGAAGAAACTGATAAGGAATTGACTCTTCTTCTGGTACTCTCTATTCCTTCTTCTCACCAAAAGACCTAAGCATGCTGAGCTGGAGTCGAAGGCGGAGTCGATATACTTCTGGGGAGGGATCAAGAGAACCGAGGGCGAGCAGAAGGGCCAGAAAGTGGGCGGACCACTCGAAACGGCGGATTGTCTAAACAGAGTGAGAGAGAGAGAGAGATAGAGAGAGGGAAAGAGAGATAGAGAGAGAAAGAAAGATAGATAGTGAGAGTGAGAGAGAGTGAGAGAAGGGAGGAAGTAGAAAAGAAACGGTAGACCTCAGAATGAGCCGAGTGTTCCTTTTCGAGTGTCTCCACAACTCCCAGCATCATGTTGCGTAACGAGGACAGACGAGCGAATTGCTCAAGTGGAGATTCCGCAGGACGGGAGACTATCTATTTCATTTAAAACAATAAAGACATATTTTTTGTATTAGACTACAAACTCAGACCTCATCAAAGTTGTTCGTGTACATGTTGAAGTTGGACGGATTCGATGAAGCGCCGTACTTGATGAAGGCATCTGCGCCGTGGTGCGCAGCCTGGACTATTCCGTTTTCTTTTAAATTCTCAAGGGAAGAAAAAACTTTTCCTTTTCTTATTCACAATTAGGTAATAAGAAAAATACAAGCGAAGAGGGAAAAATATTTGGAACGCTTCACGAATTTGCGTGTCATCCTCGCGCAGGGGCCATGCTAATCTTCTCTGTACTGTTCCAATTTTATTATGTGTACATTTGGAATGAACGAATGTTCGGTCAACGCTGACGTACTTATAGCCACAAATAGCTTAGCATCCTATTCCTTTCGAGTTATGTGGAGCACAAGGCAGTAAGGAGATGGCTGCACCACTCAATTATGTCGAAGCAGAGTGGGACAGCTGTTAGTGTTTCGCAAGGAAGGAAAGAGAGAGATGCAGAGAGAGAGAGAGAGAGAGAGAGAGAGAGAGAGAGGAGAGAAAGTGATCCTTTGAGAAAAGAGGGAAAGAGCCTTAGTAATTCTCACCATCAGGTATCGATGGCAAACGCGGGTCCGAACTCGAATGGCTCTCAGTTCTTCATCACAACGGTACCCGCCGAGTGGCTGGACGGCAAGAACACTTTGTTCGCAGAAGTCAACGAGGGATTCAACGTCGTGCAGAGGATCAAGCTGGTCCCCTTCCATGGAAAGAGTGGAAGATCGAATATGAATACAGAAGAAACTGATAACGAATTGACTCTTCTTCTGGTAGTGTCTATTCCTTCTTCTCACTATATACTCTGTTTCAAACAGCAACACGTAAAGACGAGGAGGAAAGAGAGAGTGGAGAGTGCAAAGACACAAAGAAGAGTATCACTTTTTAAGTAATAAAATTAGGTGAATAAAATTTAAGCATGATAAACTATAAGTGTGGTGAACATTACTATAAGCTGGGTGAACATTACTCTATGCTGGGTGAATTTTACTATAAGCGGGATGAACATTTGATGATTACCATCATCACCAAGTGGACCGTGAAATAGGCAGGCTGTGGGGAGTAGTGAAGATGGTTTTGAATGTTGATGTGCAAGTTGGCCGGGTACGGTAGCAGTTGAGCAAAGGGTTGTAGAGGAGGGAGAAGACATTTCTACGATCGCTGGTCGTAGAGTGTTGGTGACTTCGTTTTTGAAGGTGTTTGCCATAGTTTTTTTTCAGGAGTTGTTTGTTGAAGAATTGGTTGGTTGTGTTAGTTTCTAACACTTACATTTAGAATTGCTAGTTTGTCTGCATGGCGGTTTTTTACGGTTTTAATTCCAGGATATCTGATGAGCGGATCTAAGTTTGGTGGCCGTTCGGCTCAAGAGCCAGCGGAGTTAGAGCCAGATGTATGGTTGCAGTCTACCCGAGTAGCGCTCCTTCCTGTCCGCTCGGAGAGGAGCCACGAGTCTCCGTAAAAAGGTAGTTTTCTGTTGCATTGACCGTAGGGTCAACCCCCCACAACCAGAGCTGGTTGCCCTCCCTCATGGGGAGGAAGACATATCCTCATGGGACCCGTTTGTCCGTTTGCACTCCCTTGATGAGGGACTGTAAACTAGTGTGAGTAGTTCGGCCAGTTAAAGGTGGTTTTAACGCCGTTCTGTTTGCAGTGATGCGGTTTCACGTGAGGCCGATGGCTGAAGCGGTCTCCGGGCGGGAGCAGGCGGAGAGGAGCGCTGGGTCAAGAGGAGCCTGGTTAGTAAGCTGTCACCCTTCCACAGTGTGGATTCAGACCCGGTTACCTTCTCCTGTATGAGTAACCGGGTAGTTAGTGTGAGGCCTTTTCTTTTCGGGGTGTTTTCGGCCCTCTTAAGGGACCCCTAATCGTTAAAATTCAACTCTATCAGTTGGGATTTATAGTCGATCGGTTTGCAGTGGGGCGGATTCCCGCTAGCCCTTGCTGAAGCGCTACCGAGCGGGAGCAGGCGGAGAGGCTCGTCGAGTGAAGAGGAGCCTGGTTAGTATACGTGTTATGGGCTACTCCTCCATACATAAGAGAGTAGTGTCACAGCAGGTAGTTTCGTAAGGGGCGGGGACCTCGCTTCCTCACTAAGTTACCAGACCCGTTCCTTTTTTCATGAATGAGGGACCTGGTTGTTAGTAGGAATATTGTTTCTTCCCTAGAGGGGATTCGGCCCTCCTACGGGGTCCTCTAATTGTTAAGAATTCAACTCTATCAGTTGAAAGTAAATTTATGGTCGATCGAATTGCAGTTGTCCGGACGGTGGGAGCGGCACGATGACTCTCCCTCCTGGACAGAGCGAAGAAGGCGGACTCGTAGCAGGAGGCCCTCTACTCCATCCAGAAGCTGGAGCAGAGAGGAGCAATCAGGAAGGAAACCGTTCCACCCGCTCTACCAGTAGACACAGGAGAGATGAAGGGTCAGACACGGCTTTTTCACAGTTTGTTAAAAGGGTTCGGGACCACTCCGGAGGTTAACCTGGAAACTTAGAAGAAGTAATAGGCAGTCAAGTTTCTTCCTGGGCGGGCCAATTAGCAGGCGTTTAGCGGTGGAGGCCATGGGGCAAAGACAGACTAGGTACGTCCTGGGAAGTAGAGTTACTTGCCCACGGATCTCTGGGCCGTGTAGAGGGAAAGCGGGGATATTTACTTGGCCTTCTCCTTGAAGAGTAGATTTCTCGGTGTCTCAAGGGCACAAGCTGCTGCCCTACCATCTCTAAGTGTCGGTTTTTCTCCTCCATTCTCATCTTCACAAAGGGGACTTTCGTTTTTCTACCGGACCAGGTCGTGTCCTATTCGATAAAGTTCTTTATCTTATGGTAGTTTGAACGGGACACTGGTGAGGGGGTAATCTGGGTTATATGGGAGGGACGACCATATAATTGATGATTACCATCATCACCAAGTGGACCGTGAAATAGGCAGGGTGTGGGGAGTAGTGAAGATGGTTTTGAATGTTGATGTGCAAGTTGGCCGGGTACGGTAGCAGTTGAGCAAAGGGTTGTAGAGGAGGGAGAAGACATTTCTACGATCGCTGGTCGTAGAGTGTTGGGTCCCACCCACCCACCCTGAGTGTACTGTTTTCATTTTCCAGGTTGTGTCGGGATTAGAGGCGGTGGAGAGAGTGGCTACGACGTGGAGGTTCATCGCCGGCTCGGTCATGTCGGCCCCTCACACCCTCTCCCTCCTCCCATCTACCTTCTCTCTCTCTCCCTCTCTCTCTCTCTCTCTCTCTCTCTCTCTCTCTCTCTTTCTCGAGGATTGGGCGGCTTCAGGTTTCTAAGGGTTGGACGTCCAACCTCTCCCTTTTCCCCCTCATCCTCTTCTCTCTCTCTCCCCTCTCTCTCTCTCTCTCTCTCTCCCACTCCTCACATCGGCCCCTATCACAAGGCCCCTCAACGCCGCGAGGCCACGCGGATCTTCATACATCCTCAACTCCTCCCACATGCCGCTATCCACTCCCCATTGCTGCTCGCTCATGTGCTTTTTGTATTTTGCTCTGCCATGCATTGCAAGTTTGTTGTCACCGCGCTCTACCTGACCAGGTCGTGTCCTATTCGATAAAGTTCTTTATCTTATGCTAGTTTGAACGGGACACTGGTGAGGGGGTAATCTGGGTTATATGGGAGGGACGACCATATAATACTAATTGCCAGCTGTCGACTACACGGTGGGTTAGGTGTGTGGAATTACGGACATTAGAAAAACTTGGAATTTTGCCAAAAATTTTGCAAAGATAGTATCTCAAGATTGCTTTAATGGAAATCGTGCCGAGAGCCTAATCATTTCAAAATTTGGGCAGAGAAAAGACGAAATAGTACTCAATTTTATTTTAGTGTGAAGTGCTAATTACCGTAATAGCCTCTTATTTAGTGCAGCTTGGTACCGTAACCACGTTTTTCTCATAATTCGTACGGTCACACTAAAAAATCTCCAATGTCCGCCTTGACCCACCGTGACTAGCAAAGACGATTTGAATTTCGCGCAAAAGACCTTGGCGGGAATTACGCGTATCCGCGCGTGGTCGCTACGGCCCACTTATATACCCAATTATGAGCCCCTTCGGTCAATTCGCAGTGTTCAACTGAACAATGGCTCGTACGAAGACAGCAAGCGGGCGCAAGTCGACTGGAGGAAAGGCACCGTTGAAGAAGGGAGCGAAGAAGGCCGCGCAGAAGGCAGCGAGGGCAGCAGCGAAGAAGGCAGCCAAGATGGCAGCGAAGAGTCAGAAGGTCAAGAGGACCGGAGACAAGAAGAAGAGAAAATCGAGGAAGGGGTCCTACGCCATCTACATCTACCGCGTCCTGAAGCAGGTCCACCCCGACGCCGGAGTGTCCTCCAAGGCCATGTCCATCATGAATTCCTTCGTCACCGACATCTTCGAGCGCATCGCAGCCGAGGGCAGCCGACTCGCCCAGTACAACAAGAGGTCCACCATCTCTGCTCGCGAGATCCAGACGGCTGTCCGTCTCATCCTCCCGGGAGAGCTCGCCAAGCACGCTGTCTCCGAAGGCACCAAGGCTGTCTCCAAGTACACCTCCGGAAGTAATCTGTGAGAGCGGGTTGCTTGCTCGGTGGTGAACACCCAAACCCCCAGAACCCAACGGCCCTCTTTAGGGCCACAATCCTGTTCATATCACAGTAAATGCTGGTGCCTCACACGTACGGCGGGATCAGGTTTATCGCTTACAGTAGGCAACAATAGAGACGACGTCGATAACGAAGAGGGAGAGAGTCGAGGGGAGCAGAGGAAGAGTAGAGGGGCCCGAGGCGTGGTGGACCGTTGGAGGGGGAGACACCATGGGAAGGGGAGAAGGGAGAAGAGAGGACGAGATGATGGGGGACCTAAGGAGGGACCATAGGGGAGACGCGGCGGTCGGCAGGCCGCCTCCGGGCTAGACCTCCAGATGAGTCAGATCTAACACTTAAGTACACGAGAGAAAGGGGAGGAGCAGGGAGAGGGAGGAGCGAGTGGAACGAGCTACGAACTATACAGAGAGAGAGAATAGAGAGACATATACAGTATACATATGTGCACACTAGAAATAGATATACACTAGAAATACACTATTACTCACATACACTTACACCTCACCCTTTTACCAAAGGTCCGTCCTCGGACCGACAAATAAGAAAGAAAGAATGATTATTGTCCCATAAATAAGAATACAAAAGAGATGAATATAGTGGTCGATGTCACACCGGAATGAAATGAGGAGAAGGAGAGAATGCACTTGCGGACATAAGGACAGATCCCCAAGCTAACAGAGGAAAGCAGCCATCACCATTCTTTGTCGATAAGTGAATTTCAGTGAAAGAGGAATGAAGCGATGTGGAAAATGGGAACACACTTAGTGTGCAGGCTTTTTAACGAGGAACCGGCAACACGAGTGTCCAGTTGGAATAACTGGTGTGAGATGGTAAACACAGGCAACGCTGTGACCTCGAACCTGATGCCCTAGGGCATATCCCCCGCTTACATGTTGCCAAAAGTAATCAACTAGAGATGGTGAATTGCCGCCTTAAACCCTGCGCGGTGAGAATATGTCGCCATACACGCAAGAGATGCTCAAAAGAGAGAAAAAGATTTGGTGTGAAAGCGACCATGAAGGAGAGAGAATTTTGGTGAGCGCAATTAGTAAATGTGAGAGAATAGAGGAGAGTCAATTGAGAGACAAATAGAAGAGAACATCAAAAGCGAAAATGGAATGACAGTACTTGTGTAAATGAAGGTGATCATGTAAAGTAAATAAGTGAAAATACGAAATAACGCAACAGAAAAGATTAGGAATTGGCGACGAATTTTGGAAAAGGTTATAAGTCAAGCAAATCCTAAATCGTTCTCAGTAAAATCGAGAAAGGAAGAGAACATTGGAAATATGCGAATTTCGTAGACACATAGGCAGAGATTCGAGATGCAGAGGGAATTAAAGAATGGCATTGGAAAACGTTAATTGCAATTTTTGAAAGCGACGTTGTAACTGCAAGAATCGGACGCAAGAAACGGCTATCGGATAAACGAACTGTTGATTTAAAATACGTTCAAAAGAATGAAGAAACTGAGAGGAGAAGAGAAGTAAAAGAAATTGGATGATTTGGCACAAGAGTAAGAAAAAGGATGAGAATTAAAGATTGAAAAAAGGAAAGTATCTCGCCGTTTGTCTTGAAGACGTTGTGGTCCAGAAAAGATCTGCACTTGACTCACATTCGAAAGGAAACCTGGAAAGAAAGAAAAGCAGGACGGAAAGTATTCAATATTGACTCAAGAATATTCGGAAAAGGAATAAAGTTTAGGAAAGAGGAGATAGATAAAAACGGAAGAAATACGTGAACCTGTTAAACGCGTCGTCGTCGGAATGCGAGGAGCGTTGACGGTCGAGAGTAAGGCATCGGGGGAGTCAAGCATCAAGATGGAGGCTCGGTAGTCGCTCACTGAAAGGAAACTTGGGCAGCGGGAATGCGGTATTGACGTGAACAAAAGAGAAAAGGAGTCAGAATGAAGAAGAATTATTTTGAACAATTCGAAAGACGCGGAAAAGGAGGTTTTATCTCTTTAAATGAAAAAGGCGTAAAAGGAAAAGGAAACGAAAGGGAAAAATGACTGCATAACCGAGAAGGATTGGGGCGTTGCTCGTATGCGCGAAGGGGGCTTCTACTTTACTCGAGGCTAGGCTGTCCTTGCTCGGGGCGGTTCTGCGGTGACGTTGCCAACAGCGATGCGGAATTCTAAAAAAAAAGACCGAGAAGGAAAGCGATTGAAGGAAAGTTAAGGTGCGATGATAAGAGTTATAACAAAGGAAAGAAAGAGAGGAAACAAAATAACCGATTGCTCGTGTCGTCGAAATATCGCGAGTTGAAAAGCCATGGGGACATCGTGAACGTCCTGCTAGCCTTGCACTTGTCGGTTCTGACAGATGGCCCTTCGGTTTGTCTGCAAGTAAAAAAAGGTCGCAGGAATTGTTCTACTTAAAGACTCGAAAGGTGAGATGAAACTGAGATGAGAGATATAGGATTGATCAGAAGACGAAGTGATTTGAAAGGAAGAAGTAATATTTTTTGATAAATGAGAAAAAGAAGAAGAGAAGGAAAAGGAATACTGTCAACCAGAAACGGTAAAGCTAAGGGTGAGTAGAGCACATCAAGGAGGAGGGCTTCTGTACTATCATGTCGGGGCGATCGTTGCTCGAGATGACTTCACTGTAACTGTGGAAGTGGAACGAATCCGGAGTGCTGAAAAAGAAGGTACGGTAGAAGGAAATGAGAATTCATATATGTTGAAAATGAGAGGTGATGAGAGAAGGAAAATGAAGTTGTCAGGTTAAAGTAGAAAAAAGAAAAGAAAATTGGACTGATGGAACGCCAGGTCGTCGGAACGCGAACAGGGTTGCAAGTGGGAGAAAGATTGAGAGGCTCCATGGTTCCCTGAATCCGACTGATTGTTGTTGTCCAGGGAGCGGCTGTTTGCATAATCTGCAAAGAAAAAGAAGGCGGCGGGGAGATATGTGATTTTTGAAAGGAGAACAAGAAAGAATTGAACTATATAAAATAGATACAAGAAAAGGTGGGAGAAGGACGGAAAAAAAATGCCTTTGGAATGATAAACTTTCTCGTTGTAAAAAAGGAAATTTAATAGATTAGCGAAACATTGTCTATTAGGAGAAAGGAACCGCAAGAAAAGGAACGTGGTTAGTGAATCAGCAGATTGGGGAAGTTCTGCAACGAGTCGCTCTCATCGTTAAGGCGCGTCCAGCAGGTGCGTGTGTTGCTGGAACAAAAGGGAAAGGGAGCAGAAACTGAAACGTTTAGGAACTAGAGGGAAGTGCGAAAAATAAAATAAAAAAAATTCAAAGAAAGAGACGGAAGAGAGTTGTTTCGAAGATATAACATTCAATTAACAACACCTAAACCTGATGATCTCAGTGCGATGCGAATTCCGGGAGTCGATGCAGGGGATGATCGCGGCGGCGAAGAAGGTTTATCTGACGAGAAGAAGGAAGGGCTTGATGAAGGCGTGTGATGAGTCGAGTCGATGGGACAGGGCGATGCTGGTTCCTTGCACTGATGTTGCTGCGCTGTAACGATGCCGCTTGGGTGCTCCGTGCGATGAGTAAGACAGGTACGTATTAAAAGAAGAAGCTAAGTAATGTAAGAGGCAAATTTAGCGAAGATTTTCGTTTGCCTTATTTTAATTGGTTGGATTGTTCGGCTAGACGATCAACGATTGCGATTGCCAGCTTGGTGTTATAACTGATTCAGAATTTACGACAATAGTTAGCGAGCTCATTGTGGAACTTGTGTCTGTTTCCGTGTTCTCGTTTCATTCGTGTAGATCCATGGTGGTGCTGCAGAAAAATCTATAAGTTTACCAAGTAATCTGCATTTTAGAATTCTATTTCTTACTATTCGGGTATCATAAATGCATACTAATGGTCTCGCTTACGTTCTGTATTCAAAGAAAAGAGTTAGCGGGTTAAAGTAAAATAATGAACAGCGGAAAGTGAAGAATTGAAGGAAAGAAACAAAAACTGTTTGTGAACTCAAAAAGCGAAATTGGAATTTTTGTTTCTTATGGAGATGAGCATGGACTTAAACTAATTGTAAGCCCTTGATTTCCGAGGCGCGGGCGAAATGTTACTCGGGGCGTAAATTTGCGTGTTGAGATGGAGTGCGCGAATGAAATAAAAGGAAGACTAACTAATGTGAAAATTATTCAAATCAGAAGTAAATTTAGCCTGAAAGGGTATTTATCTTAAACATATTGTATTGGTTTAAATGCTTAACAGACACAAGAATATTTCGAAAAGAAAAATAAAACCTAATTAAACATTACTATATCTCGCCCATCAAATGGAGTGCTATGTCGAGAGGTACTACTTTTGAGATACATGTATCGTAAACTGCTAATTATGTATCACATTTGGCATCCTGTCTCTTTTAATGTTGCTACTGGAATAACCGTCTGTATGCGCATTTTCAATTGGCTTTGAATTCCGTTAGGGTGCGACTATGATTACTCTAAAACGCTTAACTACGACATGCTTATCTTTGGAAATATGTAGAGACTAAAAAGGGAAACGCTGTAGCAGCTCTGCGATTTTGACTGGGACCGGTAGTTTGTAAAGTGTTTGGCAAAGCAATCCACGCTTGGGATTGCCAGCTTAGTTTTATTGAGTTCTAAATAGGACTGACATTCTGACGTTCCTTGATTGGCTCGGGTGTGTGTCGGAGCGTGGCAGAGTCATCGCGTGTTGTTTCCTCAGGAGGGCGTTTAATTTCAATGTTGATATCTTAAGAGAAGGTTTTCTTATCCATTGGAAATATAAAAGTAAAAAGAAGCTGACGAGAATAAAAGAAAAGATTCAAAAGGAAACACTATATATGGTAACTTAGGAAAAATTGTGAGGTTATAAAAGGAAATATGTAAGTTGTAAAAAGGAAACAATACTTGCGTTGCAGACTTGCATATCCAGTGTTGTCGCTGTAGAGAGTCAGTAAACTTGTGATATAATAAAAAACAAGAAAAGGAACTGATATACTATGAGGACATGTCTTGTATAATATCGTCGAAAATTTCACGCTTAAAACATGTATTCTAGGCAAGTTATTTACCTCAATAGCGAATTATAACATTCTTCTAGTAAATAGATGAGAGGGCTTGGCGCTCAATATTCAATTTTGGAGAATAGAAGCTCAGCGAAAAGGTACCATAAACTAATAAATGATATTTTCCACTAGTAGGCAAATTCAAATAAACTTTAAAGAGTGTAGAAAATATAAACTGGTTTCGAAACTAAGTGTTAAAAATAACAAAATCGCTAACCTTCACGTGTTAGGTTACGATCGACCGGCCTCTGGGTTATGGGCCCAGCACGCTTCCACTGCGCATCGTTGCTTCTGCTATCTTTCACGATTCGTGTAGATGCTGACTGAGGGAGGGCTTTGGGTGGGTGACGGCCTAGTTTTCTGTTTAATTGAAAAAAGGAAAGAAGTAAGAAAAAGGAACAAAGTTAAAGACAAAAAGAATAAAGAAATAAGCCGATCATTTAAATGAATAAACTGTTCTTTTTAATTTACAAGGTTAATAAAGGAGGCCTGTATAGTTAAATAATAAGAGTGAAAATTCGTTGCTTTATTTTAGCTCACCATAAGAGGGAGTAATCTGCGATACTTCGCTATAAAGGAGGAATCTACATGAATTGAAAGGTAAACTGCTATTCAATATGTGTTTTAGAACATAAAGGAAGTGACATATGGAAAAGTGAATTTCTTGAAAACGAAATATCTAGTCAAGATTGTTCGCCGGTGCCGCCTCGAATGTGCTGCTCGGTTCGGTTCTGCTGGCGAGGGGGCATTTTCTCAACAGGTAGCACTAAATTCTGAATAAAGGAATGAGGGGTTTACTTTTAAGAGTAGCTTAATAAATGAGAGAAAAAAATAGGTAAAATAAATAAAAGAAGAGCTGGAATCAACTGCAAAAACTGTTAGCCTTCTACCCTCGAGTCTGCCATTTGGTGGCGCTGAAATGCTAAAAAGGAGGAGAACATTAGATACAGAATTTAAAATGAAATAAGAATGTTTAAAAATAAAGAGGCATCATTCAATGGAGTAGTCGAGTGCTTCAAGAAGAAGGATCGTCTTTTCTAATTCTCCTTCACTAACCTGTCTTGGTGATTGCGTCTTCCGAAATTGTCGGGGCCTGCCAAATTCGCGTTCATCCGAGACTTCTGACAGAGGGAAGAAGGGCTCGACAAATGCCTAAAGTTATCTGTAAATAAAACGGAGTGATAGGGGTTTTTAGGCATGGGAAGAGGCAGAGGAATTCGACGGCAGAGAGGATGCGAGTTGATTATTTCTCTGCCAAAAGAGTCTTTCATTATCAAGGGCGATACGCAATTCTTCAATGACTTGTCTCTGTCGCGCTACAGTTATGCTCAGTTTCTCAAATTCGATTCTGTCTTGTTCTCTAGTCGGCTCCTGAAAATCGTCTAACCGTTCTTGATTCTGGTTTTGATTGCCCCTGGAGTCAATGATAGTCTGATTTTGGGGGTGGTTCGCGAATTTTGGGTTTGGTTTCTTAACTGAACAAAATTTTTGTATGTGGCCGCGCATTCCACATCGGAAACAAATGATAACTCCCTGTGAGTTTCTTCGCGCTCTTCTTAGCTGATTGGGATTGATTGACGTTGTTGTCAGCTGGTTGGCGAGCTGCGTCGAAAATACTGGCAGGGGCGAAACAAAATCGGAACGGAGGGCCTCGGATGTCGGCGTGAATGTAACCATGTCAGCATGTGCCTTAAATTGGTTCGTAATAATTTGGAGGCAACTGATAACCTGTGCCATTTTTTGCATCGCCGTCGCCAGGGCTTCAACCACGTCGGCTGTCGCCACAGTAAGCTTGTGCAAATTTTCTGCAGGTGTCCTTTGTACCTGAGCCAACTGCCTGACTGCATCTGCCCTATTTAGAGGAACTGGACGGCCATGGATTGATGAGGGCATGGTTTTTTTTTATTTGTGTTCAAACGCTTCACACGTCGCTTGCGTGTGGCGTTGATTGTTCGCCCCTTTTTGAATGAACTATTCACACGGGGGCGCGTGTGGCGGGGTTTTTTTGACTCTCTTTATGTTTCAGTGCTAAATACTCGTACGTCGCATGCGTGCGGTGTTGCGTTTTTTTTAAACTCCTTTTTAAGAAAGTAAGACTTATCACCTGATGATTAGTTGTTGCTAAGAAGTGTCGACTCGACTGAACTCTGCAAACATAAGAAACTTATAATAACATGAGCTCATATTATACGCGTGCGCCTTTCTAAACGTTAAACGCGTTTAAAGAAGGATCATACATGAAAGGAGGGAAGGGAAAGAAAGGAGCTGCCGCTCCGCTCGGAAGAGACTTTTACGAATGAATAAGATGATTGAAGGCGTGGCTAGCGAGAGATGAGAGACATTGCGAATCCGAGGCACGAAATAGTATGAGAGATAAAGAGAGAGAAAATGGAAGGCAGAGAAGAGAAAAAAAAATCCAAGGAGAGGAGAAGTCTCTGGAAGGAGATCTGTTATCGCCTGCTCATTTGAGTCGTTCACGGAAGAGAGAACGAAAAGAATACGAAGATAGAGAGTATATCGTTGTCCGAGAAGCAGAGTAAAAAGGATGCGGACGGAGAACGGATTATCGCGCCTGTCATCTAAACATCTGCCTGCTGCCATGTCGCAAAGAAGTTCAAAGGACAGCTTTTACATCAAATACAAAATATTCCAATATTTTCAGCCAACAAACAAGAAGAGTTTCATCATTTCTCAATCAGATATGCCGGCAAACAAAAGTGATTCACTGGTAACGAGTCTCAGACTGATTTAAGTGATAAAATTCAAAGGAATGGAGAGTTTTTCGAAATCAAGCGGAACGGAAGACATCAGAGAAAAATGGATAAAAGAAAGAACCAAAAAGGAAGATACATTAACTAAATGGAATTTCATCATTTTCGAGATGGCTGTCCCAGCAAACAAGAGTGACTCGCGCGCGGCTAATGGCTCTCAAACTGATTCGAAAGATAAAATGCATGGGAATGGAATGCTGTTTTAGCTTTCCCTTGGCCAAAGCAAAATAAGATTAAAGGAGAATAACAACTTGGAAATCAACCGGAACTGACTCATATGAGGAGAGCAAATGAAAGCTAGATAACGTATCTGCATATGTAGAAAATGAAAAGGAGGGGAAAGGTTAAAGAGCCAGAAAAAGAAGAAGTGCGGGCAGCAAAGAAAGAGCAGTTTTAGAGAGAGGGAGCAGTAGATTCAAAGAGAAGGAGATGGAGAACATACAGGAAGAGTAAGAACAAAACGGCTCTTTGGCGAGAGTGAGAGAGAGAGCAAGAGAGAAACGGAGAGAGGAGCGCCGGGAGAAATGCATGTGAACGAAGAAGCCGAATATCGCGCGTATTATCTATGCGTCTGTCAGCTGAATTGGCGCAAACAAGTGGATGACAAAGAAGAGGAATTCTACCGTATTTCAAACGGATTGGCCGACAAACAATAATGACTCACAGCAAGCGGCTCTACTGCAGATTTAAATGATAAACTGAAGAATGATCATTTGAAAAAGAGACAGCAAAACGACTGGCTAACAGTAAAAGATTAGACTCACATGTCAAAAGGAATGCGCCGGCAGCATACTGTAAGACGTTAAAGAGAGAGGATGATAAGCAAATGAGCGCTTGAGGGAAATTATATGGCTGTAATATGGCTCGCGAAGAGTAAGAAACAGAGAGGAAGAAGGAAAACAGAGCGAGCGAGAGAGAGAGAGGCGCGCAGAGAAAGGATAGGAACGCTTCTAAGCCAAATGTGAAAAAGGCAAGCGTTTCAAGGAATAACTGATCAAAAGGAACTAATAATTCACTGCTTACATTTTGTCTATATACGAGCTCCTATTAATGAATGAGTTAAAAGTGCCACAACAGAAAAGAATTAAAAACTGGCCTGGGAGCTTCCTTCTCATCCTGCCGAGCTGTCTGCTGAAGCTGCGAGGCGTTTTCTGTGATCGATCATCTTAACGAGATATGTAGCTGTGGCAAGAGAGTGCCAAGAAAGAGAGAAAAATGGTAGAGAAAGAAAAAGGCACTGTCCAGAGTCTGCTAAACTTACTCGTCGGCTACTTGGGTCTGACTGCTGCTTGTCTGCGTCTCTTCTAAAATACGTTACTCTGGCATACTTGGCAATTCATTCGAACACGGACGTGTTTCTTGGCACAGAAAATGGCGTTTAGCTGACGCGTATACAGACGGACAAATATACATACATAACAGAATCATTTTGAACATAAATTCACTCACAATTAGCAGCTTTCTATATTCACACTCTTAATCAGACTATCCTCCTTTTAACTCTCAAATAGAAGCTATCGTTTACTCTCAAATAGGGCTATCATTTTCACTATCAAAATTATCTTCTACTCATTCTCAATCAAAATTTTATCCTCTTACTCTCAACTGAATTTTAGTTTCGCCTGCCACTAAAGTTTAAATTTCTGCTCTCAATAAAGGATAGTACTGGCTGCTTATTAGAAGTACTCTCATCTTCTTTCTAATCACATTCTCAAGTATTGTCATTTCTTTTTGGTTGAGTCTTTAAGTGATAAGTCGTCGCTTGCGCCTTTCACTGAACAGGAAAATACATGAACATATACTACAAACTAACAAGAATTTCAATGCTCGACGATCGGAGTCTAAACGTAGCAAAATTTTGTCTTTTCGCTGAAACAAAATAAATTCATTTTCACGACATTCACCTTCTTGAGCTCTTTTTTTGTAAAGTGGTTAAGTGAGGAAGCGTAGCTTGCGCCTTTCACTGTTCCGGAACAAACATATACAACATACTAATATAAAATAACTGCTCGACGTACGGAGTCTAAAACATATCAATTTTTTTTTGTTGCATGCATTTTGAGACGCGCGAGGAGGTGGCTGAGGTCTAGCTGCCGGGCAGGGGGGCTTTCTTCACAATATTGGGATTTTCTTTTAAAACAAACACACCTCCTATTTACGATTTTTGTATTTTTGGTGGGCAAGAGAGCGGCCGTCTCTCTTGACCCTTTTTTTTTAAGTAAAAAGATAGCGCGCGGAGTGCCCTGGGACCAACAGTGTTATCATGTGTTGTCCAATGAAATCCTAGTATTATGCTAATTCTGCCGAGAGAAAAATTGGGGCACTCTAAGGAGCATCCTACGCTCACTGCCGTTCCCTAGGTCCAGGTCCAATTTCTATTAAATCATAAAAGGAAAAGAAGGAAAACGAAGAGAGGAAAGAAAAACACACCCTAATTATGGATTAGGGAGGAAGGAAAGCTTTAGAGAATCACCACGCAGGGAAAAAAGGGGAGGGGAACCCATTAAAACGAACTAACCTGATCTGCGGCGATCGTGACGTGGAGATGAAACCACTCGCGCTGCTACCAGTAAATGCTGGTGCCTCACACGTACGGCGGGATCAGGTTTATCGCTTACAGTAGGCAACAATAGAGACGACGTCGATAACGAAGAGGGAGAGAGTCGAGGGGAGCAGAGGAAGAGTAGAGGGGCCCGAGGCGTGGTGGACCGTTGGAGGGGGAGACACCATGGGAAGGGGAGAAGGGAGAAGAGAGGACGAGATGATGGGGGACCTAAGGAGGGACCATAGGGGAGACGCGGCGGTCGGCAGGCCGCCTCGGGCTAGACCTCCAGATGAGTCAGATCTAACACTTAAGTACACGAGAGAAAGGGGAGGAGCAGGGAGAGGGAGGAGCGAGTGGAACGAGCTACGAACTATACAGAGAGAGAGAATAGAGAGACATACATACAGTATGCATATGTGCACACTAGAAATAGATATACACTAGAAATACACTATTACTCACATACACTTACATCACAATATAAATTGTTTAAAGCACTCGCTGATAAGTAGAATTTGGATAAAAACGAAGTATGTTGTTCTTATTGGTTTGTGAGGAGGTGGTTTGTTGCTGCAGATCTGGCTTTTAACGACAAAAAGAGGAGAGACTTTAGAAAACGAGTGAGCAGAGACAGCCAGAATCGGCCGAGCACAGTTCTTGGCAGAACCAGAGCCGGTAAATGGCCCAAAATTTTTGGGCCGGCCCGGCCCGTCGGGCCCTAGGTCTGGGCCGGCCCGGCCCGAACGATTTCCGGGCCCTAGAATTTTGGGCCCGGCCCGTGGGCCCGTTTGAGCCCGATTTTCAAAAAAAATTCGGGGGAAAAAAGAGTCAGAAGGTCAAGAGGACCGGAGACAAGAAGAAGAGAAAGTCGAGGAAGGAGTCCTACGCCACCTACATCTACCGCGTCCTGAAGCAGGTCCACCCCGACGCCGGAGTGTCCTCGCACCAAGGCTGTCACCAAGTACACTTCCAGCAAGTAATCTGTGAGAGCAGGTTGCTTGCTCGGTGGTGAACACCAACACCCAGGACCCAACGGCCCTCTTTAGATCCATCGCTCTAATGAAGTGTGATTATGCCTTGTACGTGCTCATGCTGCCTGTCAAATGAGTGTTTGTGACATTCGATGAAATGAGACGAGGTTCATTTCCAAACCATTCTCCCAATATCTTCACCTTTTATTGGCAGATTCTCCGGCTAAAAACAATCTCACCGAAAGATATCGACAAACTAGCAGCCGAACGATTTTCTGGCATGTTAATTTTAATGGTCTAAATTCACATATGTATCAACGATAGACAAGCGTACTAAACTCTTATTATGCTTTAAACAAAAAAACTATTTTCGGAGAAAACCGCAAAGAGGAAACTGATAACGGATTGACACCATCCCGTCTACCACCACAAGAACGTTTGCATAAAGAGAAACACAGAGAAGTTCTCAAATGAAGCGCCAATTCGAAAATTTCAAAGACTAACTCGACAATCGAAAAACTCGCTAACCAGCATAATGAAAGTGAAACCCTTCCAAATGATATTTAAAAGAAAGTCTAGATGAGGTAGATTCTCTTCCTTCATCCAAGCCAGATAAACGATGCATAAGTTGCGAGACGATTAAAAAGAGAATGAAAACGATATCAGTTTTCCTTCAGAAAAAATAATTCGAATCCTAGTCGACCCGTCATCTTTATGTTAAATTTAGTAACGTAATCCTCGTGAAACCTAACACTTATCCTATCGAATACATTTCATTTACATAAATACATCATGAATACAGAAGAAACTGATAAGGAATTGACTCTTCTTCAGGTACTGTCTATTCCTTCTTCTCCGCGAATGCAGCCACAAGCTTCTTTCTACTCTCCAGTTGCTCATCACTCATCATGCTCAACTCGTTGGGTTTGGCCATCTAAAATAAACATTTATATTTTCAATAAAACTTATATCCCTCGAGATATTTAGAAAAATTTTGAAACTTTTAATGGATACCTCAAAAGCATCGCAGAAGTCACGTCTGCGTAAGACAACGTTGCGAGAGGAGCGTCTGCCGCTGAAAGACCAACTTCCATGAAATCTCTTGAAGGTCGGTTCTTTGCCACACGATCACCCCATCCAACATCAGACTTTTATCTTCAAAGATCATACCGTAAACCATTGTCAATCCGAAGGAAGCCCGAGCTGCTGTAGGAATGAGGGCAGCAGAGTCTTGCCGTGTCCTCCACTACACAACGAGTCCTCCACTGCAATGCCATCATAGTTAACCTGCCATCGCAAACTAGATCGCATTTCAAAAATACAGCATCTCTCTCTCTCTCTTAATCATTACCTTTCATATCAACGCTCTTTGAATTAAACAATTCTCAATAATTACTATTTTCTCAAATTGACACTTTCTTACTTCCGCACTTTTCCAACCCGTCAGCGCATCGCTGTCTAGATCTCCTTCTTTCCTTCTCCCCCCCCCCCCTTTCTCAAATGCTCTCTCTCTCCCCTCTAGCCTGCACAGTGGTTGCGATCTGTTCAGCACATCCACTCTCTACGCTGTGGATGCCTCGAATGGCAGCCTGCAGCAGAAGCCTCGCAGCAATCTGAGAGACGTGGGGCAGCGACGAAGAAGGCAGAGAACCAGCAGAACCGGATTCGGGTTCAAGCTAAAGTAGCGAGCAATGGCTACATATATGAAAAAAACTACATCTCACTTTATCAACGTCTCTCTTTCCATTTCACTTCTATCATGACCAATTCTACCTGACACCCGTCGATGAGCCTTAGAAAGAGCGTGGAATGGAGCTCTCGTTGGCTATCCGAGAAATTGGAAGCCACGAACTCGTCAAGGTCGATAAGTCTGCGCGTGTCTCGCAGGAAAGAAGTCAGTGACAGGATGTAACTTAAAATAAATGCTTATCATCAACTTCTCTAACATTAATATTACACTAATTAATTATTAATTTTATACTCAGTCTTGCCAGTGTGTTCCCAACACTATCAAAAAATATTACCTGTCAAACAAGGCTTCGTCCATCGATTCCCGTAACGCACTCACGTCATCGCGAATCTATAACTATCTCATATTATATTTCACAATGGTAAAGATTAAATAGAAATGCCTGGAATGTAAAAACAGAGAACTCAAAAGTACCTGTGGAAAGAGTGTTGCTGGGTCGAAACGCTCTGGCTGCCAACCTCCACCGCCAGCCATGTTCCTACTAGCAGTGGGCATTCGTTCACATCAAGACAATCTAACCCTTATGTTAGTCAACAATACTTTCAAGATGGAAATTTTTACCTTGATTTCCTGACTTCACGATGGAAAAAACTCGGTTGCGGATAAAACTTTATATTCCAGTTCAAATTCGCTCATCTAAGCAAAAGCAAATAAATGCTATATTAATCGGTTAGATAGACGGGAATAGACTACATAAAAACGAATATATAGCATTCGTGATGTATAGCACAGTTACATAATTCGTTATTTATGCCACGACTGAAATGATCCCTTGACTACAAACCCCGATCTCGCTGTACATACATACAAGATGTTTGAGTTGGAAAGGCATGAGCAAGTAAAACGAATCTAGTAAACTAATCGAGACAACGTTACAGATTAGCCAAGATGGAATGAAAGCGACAAAGTAAGAAAGTTTAGATTGTTCTGTTGATTACAAAGTCTCACTGACGCAGTGTATTAAAACGTGTAAAATTAGGGGGAAAAGTTCGTCTTTTTCACGCCGGGACTCGTTCTCTGTTTTTGTTCATGAATATGCTCTGAGGCTTCAATGGAGGCACAAGTTTGCGACTACTCCGAGTGGCTAGGGACAATACGCTCACAATCAGCTAAAACCATTAGGCTCGAATCACGGGCCTTGAATATGAATATCCCGAATAGTACACGATTGTCTCCTTGGTGCTCTTTCTCAATTAGCAAGGAAGCATTAATAATATTTTTAAATAGAGAATAAGCAAGCTATAGCCACGAACAATTCTGAACTTATTAGTTATTCCCAGCAACTGATCCGTCCCTTTCCGGCTACTTCTTCAATGCCCATTCTAAACCCGCCGTGAGCGACGAAGACTAGCGCGCATGCGACGAGAAATCACGGCTTTTGTATGAAAAGAAAACATAATAAGGTCCACATGTATTCCAATATTTCAATCAGACTCACTGAATTAGACAAACGAATTTCGGCAGAAAGTTGTAATGAAGTTCTACTGCCGGAAGCCGCCTGAGGGTTGATTGAGTGAGGGAAGCTGGTCGCTTTCCCCGAGCATCTTCTTGATGATCTGCACAGCTCCCGCAAAGCTGCGCCAGTAGCACTCTTCCATGCTCGACCCCATCCGGTCACCCAGGAAGCTCTCCACGTACTGCATGTTCGAGAGTAGAGACACCGGATTCGCCTGACAATCACATAAAAGATCTTTATACATTCGTTTCTGGTAACGGTTTATAGAGCTACATGCACCTCTGCTCGCCATAAAATCCCAAGTAATCAGATAAACTTCGGTATTTTATACAAAATGAAATCACAAATCTACAAAAAGGAAGGAAGTAAGGAGAGGGTAAGAAGACGTGTTTACGATGGCAAAAAATACTAGCAATTGGTCAAATAAATAAATAATAGAATGAGTTAGAAGAACCTTGATGATGACGTAGATGAGAACGGGCATGAGATCGTCGGCTGCGATGGTGCCGGCCGAGGGAGTGAGTCGCAGCAGCTCCACGATGGTCTCGCACATCCGAGTCACACACGCCAGCTTGTCACGGGGAGACTGCAAGGCCAGGCATGCAACTTACAACCATTAGTTAATATTAAGTCAAACAAGTAAGCGAAGGAAAATATACACAATTCACTCATTAATATAAATTAGCTAATTTATTTCAAGAATGACTTCATTCACTTACTTCTTTATCTACTTAAATAAACATAAAAAATATCGTTGATACAGGATGTTTAAATTTCCAAACTCGAACCATAACAAAAAGGGAATTAGCAAAGCGCACTGAATCAATTCAAAAGAAAGAAATGAAAGAAAAGTGACCTTATAGGCATTGATCACATCGATTTCTGCTTGCGCGTATGGCCAAGGGCATTGAGAGTGCAGTTCCTGCAAAAATATCTTCATTATCTTTGCAAATTAAAGGAGTGTGGAAGGCTGGAATTCGAAAAAAGGTTCAACTCATAGAATGAAAATAATCAGCGAATAAATAAGTATAACGGCTGACTGGAGGAATCCGAATGAGCGGATGATTAGGCGAAAGTGTCATCGCAATTCGCGCGAGCTCGTCGTGGAACATTCTGAAAAGAAATAGTAAAGTTAGGAGATATTTGCACTTTTTCATAAATATATACGCAAAAAATCTAAACCAATTAACCTGCACTGTTTCTCTAAAAAAAAGGAACAGCGCGATATTTCGGAGTAGAAGAAAGAGTGAAGAAGAAGAAAGTTAACCCCAACCTGTCGCGGTAGACGTCGGCATCGCTGTTGGGGTAGAAGGCGATGTGGAAGATGCTCGCCATCAGCCATCTCTCGTAGCACTTACGAGCATATTCACGCTGCAAGAATCCAACTGCATTTCCTCACTAGTTCATCACTTTTCTAGGTTATAACGCGGTAGGCATAGGCTAACAATATTACTTGATACATTGGTTAACTGCAATAAAATAAATGAAAGACAGTTGACTTTGAAACCTGTGATTCAACGGCCTCGCGCCACGAGGGATCCGCTTCAATGCTTTGCCAAAGTGCAGAAAGAGTACGATTCAGACAGTCGCTTTTCTCATCCTAAATCCAATTATTATTCTAAATTCAGATGAAGACAACTGAACAGCCGCAGTGTTCTCAACCCCACCTGCACCACCATTCTTGTGAATTCATCATGGAATCTCTGGAGCAGCTCGGAGTTCTTTCTTCTGTTCGAGATGCTCCATCGCACGAGAACTTCAACGATGCACTCCTCAGTCAATTTCTTCTCCCTAAACATTACTTAATCAGCAACACTTTCATCTGGTGAAATTTGTTTTATGAAACACAAAGCCATGCGTGCACATCAGATATCGCCTAACGTGAAAATCGCCCTGATAAATCCGAATTACAAATTCATGCAAACCTCATGTCAGGCACCACTCACTTTCTTCGAAGCCTAACAGCTGCTCTAATTGAAAGCACTGTTAATAAACTTTTTAAAATTAGTTATAACGGCATAATAGTCATAATAAATTAAAAACAATAAAATTAAGTAAAACAAATTCCTTCGAAAACTGACATCTCGACTCTACATGCGAGTCGCTCGATCTGCTTGTTGAGTCTGAGGAGAAGAAGACGGGACTGCTGCAGATGGAGCATGTAAGCAGTGCGATGGCGGAAGTCGCCGCGCATCGAACGGAGAACCTTGCGGATACTGCAAAGGAAATCGAGGAAGTTATATCTTCACTCACTGAGAAACAGCGAGTCTTAGAAACAAACAAGATGAAAAAATGTCCTCAATAATACATTGCTGCACTTTCGAAAAGTGTACAATACCGTTGCAGGGAATAAAAATGATAGAAATGACATAAATAACGTGAATATTAATTAGAAGTGACACGTACGCCTTGGCATTGTTATCGAAGACTTGGAGACAGCGAATGGCCTCGCGGAGACGAGCGGCCTTCTTCGTCTCCCGAGAGCTGATCGCCTCCGCCAGGAGAAGCTGAACACTTTATTATCATTAACTATTATTAACAATCCAAGTATTCTTATGCAGCGTGCAAGATAAAGAATGTGGTAGTTGTTTGATGACAATGACAACAACTAACCTTAAGAAGTGCAAAGAGTTGATCTCTGACTGTTTCGTCCGAGGATAGCCTGAATAAGCCGGGGAATATTTTTCTAGTAAATGGATGAAGATGAGGAGAGAGGACATGTGATTAGATGATTCTGGTTCATCTCTCACACTATTCAGAGTTAGTTAGCAATCCCACTGGAATGAGGGGAGACCTTCCTGAATTTTGGCTAAGAGCTACCTAAACATTGATAAGGAAAAGATTAGAAAACCTTGGCTGCCCATTGGCGTCTTGATCGATTGCTGCATCGACTACGCCCGCATCTCCACGGGCAGCCAGAGCGGAGGGAGGGAGATTCACTTCACTCAGCACCACGCGCAGCTTGTGCTTCGCATCCATAAAGGCCTGTTGGGAAAAAGAATTTAAGAAAGAGGTAGAGAGAGAGAAAGAGAGAGAGAGAGAGAGAGAGAGAGAGAGAGAGAGCGAATGAGAGATAGGAACCATAAAGAGATAATACTACAAAATACATGAAAAAGAAAGAATATAACGAAATGATCGACCAAGAGAAACTCGATTAGGAAACACAGCTATATTTTAAAAGCGAATACGAATTAACCTGGCATTGCGTGACGTTTTCTGGAGTGTAATACGGCTTGCCATCGCAAGCGTTCGCTGCTGCATCGGCCATTGCCTATAATGAACAATAAAGTTAAATCGGATATATGAAATAGAGAACGAACGATACACGTTAAAAACCATACTAAGAATGAAACATTTCCTATTTAGTGACAAAATGAGAAACTAAGATATACGATAATAAATAATTGATCAACCTGAAGTGTATGCGGCTGGGGCGGCTGATCCGGGGAGGGCTGAGAGATGTCAACATGGATGGAGGGCTGCTGCTGGGGCAGGCGGCCGGACAGGGGCTGCTCGCTGGGCCGGGCCGCGTACTTCGCGAGGATGTCGTCCGGAGAGACATCTATGATACTGTCATGTAAAACAAAGTAATAGGATAGCTTGCAAATGATTAACAAATAAATAGAATTTTTGTTTACAGATCTTATTACATTTTTCTTGATCTTCTTCCAATTTATTCTCTTAAAATGACTGGAATATCTCTTTCTAAACTAACTGTCAAGGTTGTTGCTTGACTGGCTCTCGGAGATTCCTCTGCCAGGAGGATGAATGCCTCCGGCAGTGCCAGTGGCCCTGTGAAGGTCTGCGATGGTTGCAGACTGGCGGAGGAGAGAAGAGGGGGCCATGCGGGGAGAGGAAGATGAAGAGGAGACGGCAGTGAACGCAGAGGCGCCCCCGCCGCGGCGGAACTTCTCGCCGATACGATCACCCACCTCAAGCAGGGAATGTTTTGAGGAAGAGAGCGCCAGAGAGAACGAGAATAAATTAACCTTAACAAGGCAAATAAAGAAAGGCAATCAAATGAAGTAGAGCTGCCTTTGCGAGGCTTGCTTTTACGTAAACAATATTTCGCTGCAATGCCACATGAATGGAAAACTTTCCAACAAATGCAGGCGATACAATGAATCCACGAATGGTTCACAAGGTAGAAAGAAACCTTCATGAAGAGAGCGATTCCGCGGCGCTTCGCCTCGTTCAGTGAATCGCTGATGTCCTGGCCGCTGCCAATTTCGTGGCGTTCTACAAAGTATTTAGTTCATTTCCTCCTTTCTGTTAGATCCTTTTATTTAAATATATACTGACTTTCATAAACATATATATTTAAGAGATTACAAATATCATATAGCAAAAGACCATTAGAAGTGAATCGCTGGTAGTTTTGCTGCTCGGCTTGGCGAGAGCTGCACGGCTGCTCCTCGTTCTGAGAGGAGTCGTCCTCCGGAAGGGCTTCTGTCTTCTAAAATACAATGGTGGAGAAAGTTCGAAGATAACTTTCAAGCCTCTTATTGAAAGATTAAGACATTACCAGAGACACGCGTCTGACTACGGTAGTCTGCTTCTTCTCAGCACTGTCAGCTGCTGTTGAATCGTCTCTGAACTTTCATAGTATTTATAGATTGAAGATATCATAAATAAACTTTTAAATTGCATTAAAAAAATTATGTTACAACAAACATATTACTATTTCTGTTTCCCCCACCTCCCAAACTCGCTGTCGCTCTTAGAGTAGAACGAGCTTCCGCTACTTTGGCGGCGTAAGCGAGGAACCTAAAATTACAACCTCAATAAGTTTTATAATACTTTTTTCACCTGAAGTGAAAAAAACAAGGAAAATATACGACGTGGAGAGTATCAAAAGTAAATTAAAATCACTTTCTAGGAGCTTCTTCAGAACATAAAGAAACTTCAAAAAATGACTTCATCAGGTGCTTCATTGGGGCCAGCGCCTGCCCGCAGCACACCGCCTGCGCCTGGCGCCGCGGTGTTCGCAGAAGGAGGCGCGGTGGCGACGGCGGCGGACGATGGAGTCGGATCGTCGATGATTCCGCCGCGGTGGTCAGCGCCGTTGCGGCTTCCCTGGGAAAGATTAATTTCATTTCGCTTTTAATACTCAAAATAGAATAAAAGTGCTTGAACCTCGTTGCGATCCGCTTCCGAGTCGCTTGCAATTGCATCCAAAGACCACGTGTCGCTGCGGTCTTCGGCGCCTATTCAATCAGTATATTACTAATAATAATAAATCCTGCCTATTTAATAATTCTTCTTCTTTCCTCTTTATCTTTCTGCTCTCCTAATCTTTCCTCTCTCGTTTTCAAATCCCAAATGGTCCATATTCCTTCTCTCCATTCACCTTCCTTCACTGTCTCTAATGTAACTCTCTCTGCCATCTGAACCCACCTGCCATGCTACCACTCCTCGTTGTCAGTCGTGATGCCCGTTGCTGCGCTCCGGTCGGCCCTCCTCCGTTTAGAAACTGGTCAGGTGGAACTGCCTGCAATTGTAGGGAATCACTCAAGACTTAACCATTATTGGTAAGCCACAAAAAGAGGTAAGGCAGACAATACAAGGAAGTCTTCCAAGCGAAAAGTAGGATACCAATTAACAAGTAGGGAGACGATTGGATGTTAACTGATCGATTAACAACAAAATTCATACACCTCTTCAGAATCACTGACCTGCAGCTGATTCTGGTTAAGTGGCGGCGCATGGGCAACCGGATGTGGCAGAAGTGGAAGTAACTGTGCGGGATTGCCCGAGGCAGCCTGGGAAGTTGGCAGTAATGGAAGGCTGGGCATTAAATATCATGCTTTCATCCTATTAATCCTACAATAAATAGTGTCCACTGAACCACACACCAGATGTCCTCCATGAGGTGGAGCCAGTCCGACTTGCTGCTGGAGAAGATGGTGTGGAAGGAGAGCAGCAGCCGTCGGCCCTTCGTTGTCTGAAGCCACGACGTCGGTTGACCAGCTGTCGGACAGCAAAGAACGCTGGTCATCACCTGAAAACCACCTTTCTATCACATCAAGGCCTCCTGAGAAATGAATAGGGTCAGATTTAAAAAAAAGAACACAGATTGCATTCCACTTACGATATGGCCGGTTGTTTCCTAGGCTGAACTTGCCAAACTTCTCCTCGAGTCCTTCTGCGTTTTGCTTGCGGACCGTGACTGGCAACGGCGGAAGCGCCTGCAATCAGTCGAAAGAAAGGGAGAAATATACTTCCAATTCAATTTGGGTGTCCTGCCAAACCTGTCTCGCAGCGACATCAACACTGCCTCCGGGTACTGTAGACGAGGGGCCCCCTGCAGGCGCGCTGTTCTCCTCTTGAGCGGATTGGCTGCAATAGCAATCTATGTCACATCATTAACATTTCTTCTTACATGCCTAGTTTGTTTTCTAATTCAAAAAGTGGATGCAACAAGCATGCTCATAAGCAGCAAGCGATAGAAAATCCGAGGAAATGGAGCGGAAAATCAACCACTCACAATCAGGCTTTCAAGTAGTGCTAACAAATGAAATAATAAAAGTAGCGATAAATGATGATTGCTGGCACCTGAGCGGAGTCTCCCGCCCACTGAGCGAAGGAGTGCCCCTTCCACTCATCATCTCAGACACGTTGTCCGGCAGAGTAGAAGCTCCGTCCTCGTCCATTAGCAGCATTCTCAAAAAGAATGTTTATCTATGCATTCCAATCCGAATCTCTGCCACACGGTTAACACTCACTGATATCGTGATTGATTACTCACCGTTCATCATGCTCTCGCTGATCTTCAATGGAAGAAGCAATGCTCGTCGCTTCCTCCTCCTCTTCTCCCTCATCTCCCGTGTCGCTTCCATTCTCCGTGTACTCCGAAGGCGCTGATGATCCAACTGCAACTCAAATCTCCTTCATGCCCAATCGTCAAAAGTGCAACTTTCACTGGCCAAGTCGTGCTTACTTAGGTTTTTGCTGTTGTATTTTCTTTTCTGGTAGAGAGGGATGGAAATAAAGAGTAGTGATATTACTGGGTGTGGGTAACTGAGTGAGAGGGAAGCGAGTGAGAGAGAGAGAAAAAGAGAGAGAGAGAGAGAAAGAGAGAAAGCTAGAGCCCGAGAACCGACTTCCACAGCTGGCATTCTCTTCGAGGAATCGAGTTCTCTTTTCTCCCGTGGCTTCTGCTTCCTTCTGCCTCCGTTCCTTCCTTGCGTTTGCCAAGAACACTTCTTCTTTCTGCATGCCGATCTAAAACAAATTTACATAAGTGCTCTTATGATAAATTATTAAAAAGTTGATAGTAGTTTAATCTTGACAAAAAAATTAAAATATGCAAAATCATGACAAGAATAAACAAAGAACCGTAGATAACCTCTTTGACTGGATCGATGATGTCAAAGATGATAACATCGAACATTTCAATGGAGAGACCGTTCTCGGAGCAGCCGTTGCTGTCAGTAAGATCCATTGACTTTAGTCCCTGAAATGACGGAAATGCTATCTTCAAATTGAAGAAATGCTATGTTGCTGCAAAATTTCAGGTGTTTTCCAGGGAAAACAGTCAATTTGGCGAATAAACAGCGAAAAATCAAATTTCTGAATCCAACCTTTAACGACGAAGCTGAGGAAGATCCAGTAAGAGGAAGCGAGGGAGTTGGTGCAAGGCGCCCCTTGCCAACTGAAAGCATCACAATTTTTTGTGTTCTTAGCGAACTATTCGTTTGATATTATTTCACGTACAATCAGGCCCTTTTCCTACCTTTCTGTGCCAGATTACTGAGCTTGTTGGCAGTCCTGGCAACAGCGGGGGGAGAGAGATGCTGTCTTCCCCTCTCTCCCCCTGCTGCCTCTACTCCCCGAGTCGGAGTCGAGAATGGAGTTGGCGGGAGTCGACGCACGAGTCGAGTCAGCTCCTTCTTCACGACGGCGTCCGTAATGGAAGAAGAACCGGCGCCTTGCACTGCGGCCACCTTCAAACACTCTGTATTATTTACTGCTCATAACCATTTATTAATCATCAAAATTTTTTTTAACATCAATACTATCGAAAGCATCTTCGTACTAAGAGTGACTATTATTCTCTTATTAAAGTATTTCTGAAACAATCACCAGAACCAGCAGCAAAGACAGTGTTGGCGTTTTTTTTTTATCTATCGTGCTATCAATCAAAAAATATTAGAATCGCGAGAAAACACTGGAAGCAAACTCACAATTGAATTGACGTCAGCCAATGAGCCCATGAAGTGAGTCCTCTTGAAGAAGTCATCTCGGGCCTCGGGGAGCTCATCCAGTGGAGGAACAACCATCGCGAGCACCATTCCCACAACGTCTATTATCGGGCTCTGCGAGAAGAGTCAATTCAAACAGCAGGGGAGGAACAACAAGAGACAAAGGAAGAGAAGGAGAGAAAGAGAGAGAGAGAGAGACAGAAAAAAAGAGATAGAGATTGAGATAGAGAGGAGAATAAGAGATAGAAAATTAAAAATAAATAATTTGAAGAACAAATTGAGGATTCTAGCTATAGTTTAGAAAAACTGTAAAATAAAGACCAAATAACTGATATAGCTCATGAAATAAATCCTCACTTCCGCGAACTGGGCGGCAAAGTAGGCGAGTGGAGATCCTCTGGCTGGCGGTTCGTGGCGGGAGATCGCGAGGGTCTGGAGGATCTGGCCAATCTGCATGAGATTGTGACGAGCTATCGTCGACAGGGGCGTGTCCGAGAGAACGCCCACCTCAAGAACACTCTTTCATTTACATTTGCTTTTTTATTCCATATTATATCGCTGGGTCTATCCATATAAATATTTCTCAACATAAACAAGTGCTGAATAAGGACACATTAAAAACTTGCAAATAAAAAAAGGAGGATTACCGTGTCTGGCTTGGCAATGGCCGTGCAAATGAGATTGGTGACGAGGAGATCCGTACAGATCAGGGAAGCCTGCAACATGTAAAGGTCTCCTCCATCCGGCTCTATTCTAGTTTCTTCTAATTGGAAATAATTGCTGGTCCAGCATCCCGTTTTCCAAATAAGAAATCGTTGACTTTATTAAATTACAGAGAGAAAAAAGAAAAGGTACAAAACCTGCGGCGGATTAACGTTCTTCCTTTCAATGAGCGCAGTGTGAAGTCGCTTGATCAACCAGACAAGACCAGGAGGGAGGCAGTGGAGGGAGTCGCAGATGCCTGTACACATCTAGTAGACACGACGGCAGAGAGAGAGAGAGAGAGAGAGAGAGACAGACAGACAGACAGACAGAGAGAGAGAGAGGAAGAGAGCGAGAGAGAGCTGTAGAGTATAGAAGACCACTGACTCTTGATGAATGAATGGGTGAGGAGTACGAGCTTCTCGACGATGTCATTGCGGTGCGCGTTGAGTCTCTTCAGATACTCTTTGCTGTTTGGATCCGTCCCAAAGCGTCGCTCTCTCTCCGCAGAAGTCAGTCGTTGAGGTGACTGAACACATTCTTCTTCATTATCACCCAATAACTCAATTATCTCTCCCAACAACACTAACATCTGCACAACAGTTGCTTGACCAACACCACAATATTCCGATATTTAACATCGTCAGTCCTAATTTTGACTGCATGACACCGTTTATCGAAGGAAGACAACAACCTTTTGCGGGTCAATGTCGAGAAAAATGCTGTCCTGGCAGAGAACTTCCATAACCGGTTGGTGTAATGACGCCGTCAGAAAGACCTTCAAATGGTAATATTCTTTTTGATCAACACTATTGATATGTCAATCAAGAAACAGCGTTAAACTTTTGAAAACAATTATTTAAAATGCACTAGTCGTTTTTCTTTTAAATCACACCATTCAAGAAATTACAGAAATTATAAAGCTCTGTCGAGCTTTGATAACTTGAGTGTTTTTTTTGATAACCTAAGAATTTATAATTGTACATTTAAAACAACAACAAAATCATATCTAATCACGCATAACGTTCAACGTTTCATGATCTTGGACCTAAACAAAGTGGAGTTACCTTGGCTGAGAAAAGGCCTTCTGTGAACAGCTTGTAGAGTCGAGGAAATGCGGCTCGTCCACGAAGAAGCACGTTTCGAGGCTCGCACTGGCCGGCCAGGCCATGATCCACCAGTTCTCCCAAGACCTTCAGTTATATTTGATATATGAACGTATACAGCAAATAACTATATCACATACTTCCTGCAATTACTGCATAACAACATTTTCCGAAAAAAAATTTCAGGTGTTGAACTTCCTGACTCGAAGCACGGCAACTTCATCAGCAGGGAAGACGCAGTGACCGTAGACAAGAGAGAAGAGAGCGCGAGGAAGGTCAGAGACGTATGGCGAACCCTTTAATGAGCTTGCTTTATTGAAGAATTCCATTTTCTACAGCTCTAATCATATACAACGATATTTTATTAAAAGGAAGGCAAATTTAGTTGAAATTCTAGCTCTTAATCACATCTACCTGGTGTTGTTCAACTGAAACGAGCAGTTCAGCGACGCTTCTAGGGGATGAATAGAGAAGTCTCAGAACAGCCTCGACTATTGAGTGATGTTGTGGAAGTCGGGTCCAGGCCTGGCATATGTAGGAATGTAGCAAATCACTTATGAATTGCAGGCTTTGAGAGAGAGAGAGAGAGAGAGAGAGAGAGAGAGAAAGAGAGGAGGGGGAGGAGAGGGAGAGAATGAGAAGGAAAGAATGAAAAGAGAAGGAACGAATGAAATATAAACCTTTTCAACTTTGGCAGCGTCAATGGTTGAGAGGACGGCGAATGCATTGTCTGGCTGCACGCTCGGATGAGAGCGGAGAAGGCCTTCGAGGGTCCACTCAAACATCATTCTTCAACGTTTAAATGCTACTAGATTTAAAATACTTCGAGGTCGAAAACTGTCCAATATTCCTCATATGGCAATACTGCCCTGGTCTAAAGTACAATATACCCCTTGACCTACCTGGTATAGCCGGGTGTTCCATGTGAGCAGCCCCAGCTTCTCCATCCTCTCGCCCATCTCGGCGTGCAGCGCTGAGACTGCGTTCTGTTCGTTAACAACCTGCAACATCCGTTGAAGTTAACAGTTCTCCAGCTATTTACTCCAAGTATGGCCGATAATCAATCAAGGTTTGGATATATCGAGCACGGTTTGGTGATAATTTTAATGCTTTCATTCATTCACCATGAGTCATCTAAAAAGAAAGAACTTTTGCACAGGTTTTGTCCAACAATAAGTGATAATGTTTTCATGTTCGAATCTCCCTAACCATGAGCTTCTCAGAGCGCAGCCGCTCGCACAGCAGCCACACGCCAGCCGCGTCCATGGCCACGTCTCAATTATCAATCAGGATCATCAGAAGATTGAGAAGAGAAAGAGAGCAATGAGAATACGCAATGAAGCAGGAAAGTACAAAAGAGGAATGTTTATAGTCAGAACAATAACCAGGGGCATTTCATAAACTGATGGAAGGAAGAATTGTGAACTGAAAGATGTTGTCGAATATTATGAATACAATAGCGAGAAAAGAGAACGGTAAAAGAAAGAAACATTACTGGGAAGCGAGAACATATAATAAGAAATCGAATGGCAAACAAATATGAAGGTAGAAGCGAGCACTGAACTCATTTAATAGGGCATTTAATAGGCCGATTTCAAGAGATTCTTTATTTAGCAGTATTAGTGATCTTATAGAGTAATAAAGGATAAAATTCGCACTTCAATTACCACATCTTCACAAGTTGGTTTGTTCCATTCGCACGTGCATTTACGCGCTCGAGAATAAACAAAGGGAAGGAACAAAAGTGAGGGCAGAGAGAACAGCGGCACGGGGAACGAGAGGTATACAGAGAAGGGAAGCAAAAGGCAGATATCAAAGAATTCCCACGCATACATTAGATCGACTTACAGGTAAGCATATAAAAGGTGAATTTCAAATAATATTTTCCGTAGAAGTAATTTGGACGCTGCTTCCTCAGACAACATAGAATGGACTTATCTAAAGCAGAAAGGCGAAAAGAAGCATAAATACACTCCAATAACGGGATGAGAATAGAATATGTATTTTTCATCTTGTTACGTTTCTATAGAAGAAAGTAACTCATCTCGGCAAGTCGAATGTGATTCAGCAAGAACCCGGAGAGCGCACACAAGTCATATACCGAAAAATGGGAACAGAAGAGTACAAGTCGACTCACAAAGCTACCGTATCCCTTTCACTCGACTTTGCCTACGGTACTCCGAATATAACGAGAAACAAGAGAAAGAACTGGATATGTCAAAAAAAGTGGTCGGGTAAATTCTACGGAGCAAATCTACGAATAAAATACAAGTTGTGAATAGAACAAGAACATCAATTCTTCCTAGATATCGAAATAAATAATTTAAAAATACATGACAACTAGTAAGAGAAAGATGGTTTCCATCTGAATAAACGTGATGTGACTAGTAATTACTTAAGTTCAACGTGAAGCATCTCGTGCTTGGTGAATCCGGCCTCCTTGAGTGTCTGCTCGGAGCTGTTCTCGAGATGGAATTCCCGCTTGGGGAAGGCCATGACCAGCGAGTGATCCGCTGCTGAGAGACCCATGCCGGAGATGAAGATGAACAGAGCCTTCAATACATAACAACTACAATTTCATAACAAGAATCACTTGCAACCGGTAATTTTTTTTTATAAATGGTTAAATCCCGAAATTCAGAAGCCCGTAACATTGTGTGGACGATGGAAATGGAACCCCTAAATTGTGGAGCTATTGGGTACCTTAATAGTTGTGTTCTCCGTGGCGTCAACGGTGTGCCGCGTGCCATCCGGGAACTTCAGGAGTACCTAAAGTAAAATGAAAAGTAACAGTCCATAAAATAGAATAAATATTGAATTGACCGTACCTTGACAGGACTGCCACTCGGCACGATGTGCTTGAGATACTCGTCCTTGTCTACAATGCGCATGTTCTCTGCTTCTTCACGAAGAGGGCCATCCACTTCTGAAATCCTTCTTTCAGCTTTTTTTTTTTCGTAATAAGAGGATACAAAAACTACGCACTGTTCTTTAGGAACAAAAAACAATTTATCAGTTCTCCCAGACACTCAAGAAACAGAGCTGTGAACAACTCTTCGCGAGAAGGCAGTGAAATAGTTGATAAAAATAAAGTAGGTATTATTATTATTCTTGTTTAATAACCGTCAGACTCGCTGAATCGGAGCTTCTTTGATTTGCTCTGGTCATCAGACGAGGATGACCCTTCTCCGTTCTGGCGCCTCTTCCGAACTGAACGGACATCTTCGCCCTGCCGAGAAAGCACAATGTCTAACGGTCATATGAATTTTTATAATCGTAAATTGAACATTTTGTCCAAATACAATGTTTAAGGCTAATCATTAGCGTACTGTTGGTAATAATAAACGGAATCAAAACTCTTTGAACAGCGAATATTCCCCAGAAACCTTGGCCTGATCTGGCACTGGCTGTTCTTCCACCATTGGGGCAGCATCACCAACAAAGGCACGGTCACGGGCCGCGTAGTCAGGGAAGTCGTCGATGAATCGGGACACTAAAACATTCAGCAATCAATAGAATGTATGAAGAAGATATAGAGAGAGATAGACAGAGAGAGAGAGATATAGAGGGAGAGAGAGAGAGAGAAAAAGAAGGAAAACTAACAGCTATCACAGAGCGAGAGCGGATCCTGTGTCTTGAGCGGCACGGAGTGAACCTTCTCTCCAGTCCTTGGGTCGACGATGAAGATGGCCGGGAACTTGTTGATTTCGTAGTAGCTCTTGATCCGCGCGCCGTCCGACGCGTCTTCGTATCCCTGAAGAAAGGGGCCGGTCAGAGAGTTCAAACAATCATACAATACCGCGCCTTTATTCAATTCAAGATATATACAATGAACCCGACATACAGTACATCAAGAATTGTTTGCAACATTACTTCCAGCTCCGTTAGTTAAATCAATATTCTGCAATCACAAGAAAGGGTTCGACTTTTCAAACTGACCTGCCAGAACAGGAAGTTAGCGCGGACCATTTCCTTCACGGACACATTCGACCAAACATCCCTGTTCAGCGTCTGCGATGCGAACTCTGTCATGTCTTGAATGTTCACCAGGAGCCAGAGACCGCGCGCCTGCGCCTCATTGCGAGCCTGAAATCATTATAATCTATCATTAATAACAAATAACTGCTTAATAAAATAATTCCTGCTTTCTCAAAGCAGCAGCAAATTCAGCTAAATTAATCTTAATTTGGATTAATAGAATTAAGAAGAAGAGGAAAAACAAAGATCCCGAACCGCTTCCCACTCTGCATCGAAGATGAGATCAACGGGGGCATGAAGAGGGCGTGAAGAGAACGAACCGAACCGTTCTGAGAGGTGCCGACTCGGCCAGCACGCATGCTAGCCTCTTGCTCTCCTGAGTAGTGAGAGAAACCGTTTAGCAACCAACAGAGAAGAAGAACCATTCTTTGATACAACCAATGCATGCGCTTGTCCAACCAATCTTCACGGCCATTACGAACTGCTTACTAAAGGTTTCATCCTAAGCTTCTCTTTTAACTCAGATTCACAATTTTAAATGTAGTTTTAGAATATGGATAATAAGGAAATCATATAAGAAGGAAGGCTAAGACTGACGTGCAACTGCGCGGAAATCTCTCGTGTCACTGAAGACAGATCCTCCGTTCCTAAGACCTCCCCTGGTTCCTGAAGAACGCGAGCAAGTTAGAATGCATTTCCTTTGGACGGGAAAGCCAATTGAAAGGTTAACGTTTCATCAATCATGTCGTTACTTCAATTAATCTCTTCAGAAATCCGCGTTTACATCGTAGTACTTACCGTATTGCTGCTCGAATGTTTGTGAGATGATGGGGCCGCTGTGGAACTGCATTGGAGCGCGGACCGTGTCATCATCATGCATAGCGCCATTCTTGTGGGATGCTGATTGTGAGCCTCCGGAAGATGAAGAAGAAGCGGGCGGAATCTCTGGAATAGTTCTCGTCTTCATCATTTAACTTCTGCGTTTACTCCCTTCAAGTACTTGACGGTGAATTAAACAGTACTTTCTGAGATCAATTATAAACTGTCGACGGACGATTTAGAGGGAAAAATGGACAACTTTGCATCTAAGAAGAAATGAAGCAATCAAATGAACTGACCATCTTCGTCATCATCGCTGACCATGCACACATCAACTGCTCGCGACGAGCTTTGACCATTCGAAGTCTTTGATCTGCCATTCGTCGCTGAAATAAAGTACCGGAATAGAATGAATAATCAAAATGAACCAAATATAGCTCCAATTTGAAGCGTAAAAAAGATCGATAACGGTAAAGGGCATATTCCAACAAACGATCTTCAAACAAACTAGGTCAGTGTTGAAATATTAGTGGACCGTGAAGTCATTGAAAAAGAATAAGAGGAACAAGTCATCACGTTTATTACGTCGCTTTGGCTGTTCGTCGTCGGCAGCACGCGCATAGAAAAGATCTACGGCAGTCGGGAGATCATACGCGCATGCCTCGAGGTACTGCTCTACTTCGATGTCGTTAGTAGAGCCTGGAACAGACTATCATTCACGGCCATTGGCACATTTGGGGAAACAACTCTTGATCTCATGGCCCAACTGCATACATTGAAAAACACAATGACTGGATAACCTGTGATCGACTTGAAGCTGGCGAATAGTTCCTCCTTGTTCATCGCCTCGGCCTCCTCGGGAAGATCCAGATCGCTAAATTAGTTAGCGAAAGCATCAACAAGCAGGACAAAACAACAAGTAACATAAAGAAAGCGATGGCGGAACAATTTCAACGGGAAAGAGTAGCCGGCTTAGATGAGGACAACAACCTGAATAGTCCACGCAAAACTGGTCCTGCTAGATGAAAACAACATTCCGGCCAGTAATTTTATTTTCAGATTGTACCAAAACTTGAAAACATAAGCACTGTTTAGAATTTCATTGGGTTCTAGTATGCCATTTCGCCTTAAAATAATCGAATAGAAGGAGCTTTTCTATAATAAAGAGAAATTACTCACTCACGAAGCTCACGAGCCGTTAATGGTGAAAATAATATATTTGATTGTGTCAATTCATTACGTGAGTGCAGGTGGAATTTATGGGCCTAAAATTCAATCCTTTAAATAACAATAGGAAGTTCTCTGCGCATATTACACTACGCATCTCTATATAGAATAATACGATTCAAGCATATAATTTTAGAATAAAATTGAAAACTATACAAAAGCTTTTATGTAATATCGAACAAGCAATGCCAAGCTTAGTTTTACAGCTCTATCAGACCAATTATTTAGAAATCATTATATTTGGTGTTCTAAGAAAAATGAAACGTGCGAAGTGACATTACTGAAACGTTGCGAAGTAGCCAGGTTTCGAAGAATTTTATTCTCGAAGTTGAAGTGTAGTGTCTTTTGTACTGTTGTTTTAAAGAACTCCTAGGAATCATGGGCGTGTTCTAGCAGTCTTAGGCCGCGGTGGCAAGCAACATCCATTAGCATAATATTTGTTGTATATCAAAGATTTTACCTGTATAGGTGTATTGGAAAAAACTTCTTTCCTTCGCAGAACTGGGTTATCCATGGACGATGCGAAACAAATCATATTCATCAACCATCATTTGCCAGCGAATGAGCAGCAACTGGTCGACAAGTTCGTTTTCTAAACTGTTTCATAAGACACCGGATCCACTGAATAATGTGAAGGAGTGAACCCTGTCGAGAAGAAATGGTGCACTTGTTCCGCGAAGAGTTTCTTGTAGTTGAAAAAAAGAGAAATGTTTAACATGGTCGTGCATGGGGTAAACGTGAACTTTGGCAGGATGTCTCCTTTTGCATATAGCTCCCCGGAACAATCATTTTACATTCCATATTTCATTGTCCTTTCTCTTCGCAGATGTCAGGAAGTGGCAGTTCGGGTGAACACACATGCTCCTTCGATCGGTCGCGCTCTTTCACGACTCGATTTCGATGATATCGCCGACCTCGTTGTCGGGCCGGGTTTCCTGGGCTTTCTGTTCAAGGTGAGTAGCGAGCGGCTATTCTTCTTAATCGTCTTTTCTTTCACTTATTCTACAGTTTGATGTCAATTTATTGGTTTTCTGTTCCGATGTTGCTGTTTTTAATTAGTTTCGGTTATCCAGTTATGATTTCAAGAAGGAATCGTCAATTTGTAATGTTTTATTGTTTTTATAGCTCTCGCTGAAGTTCGTAAATTATGCCCTGACATTGCAGAATGGCCGAGTGGCCCGCTTGCCCTTCCACATGTCGGTGATCTCGCCCCCTTCCTCCTCTCCTGCCGCTCTTCCCCCGCCCCCTCCGCCCCAGCAACCGACTACTCGTGCTTCTCCTGCCGCCAATGCATCCTGTCAGCCATCAATCGATATTTTAACTAAATTTTCTCTGGAATACTAATGATTTCTAGGCTTCAGAAGAACAAAAATTTTTCTTCCAGAAAGTTGTGTTGTAAAATGATGAAAATTCGAGTTATTTAGGATCGAAAAAGAAGTAAAAAATACAGAAGTGTTGAGTAACTTGTTGCATTTGTCCATTTAGCGGCCAGCTCAGCCATTGCTCGAACAGCCAAGTTCCGTCGTGTCATGCTCGCAACTACTTCGAGACGTGCGGATCGTGCCGGGGTTATTGTGGACAGGTCAGGAATTGCGACATTGGAGATTACGGTGCCATTCAAGTATGCAAGAGACTATAGATGCTTGTGTTAAGTTTATGGTAGGATATGGTGGGATTCATTTTGAATGTGACCAATTCAAATAGACGACTTTGGAGGAAAGTTATGAGATTCTGCTGGGATTGTTCAAGGCAAACATGTAATGATTTTTTAATATTTAATTTAGTCCGTGAATGAGAGCATTGTCTTCTATAAATCAGAATGTCGGTTATGCGTTTAGAGTCAGGGATTGAGAAAGTCGTGTCGCTATTAGAACTAAAGTCATTTTATTTGTACTGTTGCATCGATTATATATGAAAGTAAAAAGATATGTGTTTCAGCCTGCGTCGCCCTCTTGTGCCCGCGGCTGCTGTTCCCGAAGATCTCATTGTGCAAGCTCAGGTGAGCTATCTCATAAATATTTTTTAAAGCATGTAAAAAGTCTTTGAAATGACAACTAATCGTTTTTATATCAGTTTCATTTTGATATAATATATGCGAAATCTGATCGTGGTGTGAGAAAGTGGCATTCGATAAATAAGCCTTTATTGACAGGTTGTTCTGCAAGGCAGACCGCGAGAGCAGATTGTCCGCGAGCTGCAGAGAACGAATCTCAATGTCAATGAAGCCGTCAACAACTTGCTCAGCCGAGATGACGACGAAGGTCTGAGCTTATCAACTGTACAATGTACAATCATTGTCCACGACAAGGTCCCGCTAGGAATGAATTAATCATTCTTAACGATGGAGTTGCCAAGCAGATTCACGATTAGACCCAGCAAGATTTTTTTAAAGATAGTATTCACTAGTCTTCTTATTGCTCGTTTCCCCTGTTATTGGCTAGTTGGATAGGAATTTAAACCCTTTCACAATTGAAATGAGTTTTTTTATATCTCCTATAAAAGGAAGTAATATTTCAGAAGAAGGCTCAGATGGCGGAGGCGCGAGCGAGGTGTGTCTGCCAGAGGAGCTGCTGTCTCTCCTGGATGCCTCCCACGGCAGTCTCCTCGACTCGGATGCTCTCTACGCGGGGGCAGACACTTTCGAGTACTTGCTGGGGAGCAGCCGTGAGAGACGCCGCGGTGCTGAGAAGGGTTCGTTCTGTTCTTTACTCACTCAATCCTTCTCATCTCAACATCATCTTGCTGATGGTATTTGGAAATAGCATCTTTTCATTCACATGAACATATTTCAACGATTTGGCATTTTCTTACTTTAAGAAAAGGAAAAGAATGGTCGCTCGAGTGGCAACGGAGGACGCGGAACAGAGGGTGAATCGACCGAAAACACAGTTCGTCGGTAAGCTATGGCCACGAAGAAGGCAACTTGTTATATAAAACACAAATCATTGGTGAATGCCAAATGTTATTATTGTTGTTAAAAAGAAGAGACATATACTTATTGTACATTTAGTTATGACGTCTGCCCGAACCAGGAGCTCCAGTACTGGGACTGCGAGCGGAAGATGGCACAGAATGAACTCAGCGAGGGATATTCCCAGTCCGTTCTAGGCTTCTCTATTCATGATGAAGAAAACATGAGCAGTATTTTTTTAGTGTAGCAGTCACTGCTGAAATTGTCCTTTTTATGTTTCTTGAATAAATTAGCTCAAAATATGAAGAGCGGGTGAAATTGCAGGTTCACGAAGATCGCTACAACGAACAGCGAGCTGCTTGCACTGGGAGCGGATGGTCGTCTCTACGGCTGGGAATGGAGTCGAGAAGAGACCGCCTCTCCCGATCCGCATCCAATCAATCAGAGCATTGGTGCTCTTGAAGGTTGCAAATAGAGTTGATCATTTTTAAAGAAACAAAATTTTCATGTCCTTTTATTACTTTTTTGGCATTCATTCTCGTGAGATTAAGGCGTTTGAAATAGTTGCAAAGATGCGTCTTTACAGCCGAGGAAAGAGTCATTGACCTCGCCGCGTGCAGCCAACGAGTAGCAGTGTTGACATCGAAGAATCGATTCGCTACCTGGATCGATCACATCGCAGTCGGAGAAAGACTCTGCCAGGTATCATTGGGCTGGCTAGCTATTCACTTTGCATTGAAAGTGGAATGCTACAAATAATTATATCATCCTGAAGAAAAAACTTATTCTATATAGGCCAGCAGTAATATATATTTGAAAAGCAAACCGCGATTAGCCTTTCCAGGTTGACAATGAGTGATCAATGAAATGCTATGAATGGGGTAACTAGGAAATAACCAGGGGTGGCCGGCCCCGGCCCCCGGGGCCGGGGCCGACCCTGGGGGGGGGGGGGGGGTTCACGGTATGGGGTAACTAGGAAATAACCAGGGGTGGCCTGCCCCGGCCCCGGCCCCCGGGGCCGTGGCCGACCCTGGGGGCCGGGGCCGACCTCGGGGGCCCCTGGGGCCTGTGGATAATTAAATGAAGTTCACCCCCAGTTGAACAAATTATGAGCCAATTTATGATGAAATGTGAAACTATTTATTCAGTATGCGTTACATGTGTGTTGCATTTTCTCAATTTTTAATGGATTTTTCCCCCGACGCGAAATTTTTTTAAGAAAATGTTTTTGCTTTGGGGGGGGGGGCTCCTTCGGGGCCGACCACGGGGGCCGGGGCCGACCTCGGGGGCCGGGGCCTACCCTGGGGGCCGGGGCCGGATATTTTCGGCCCCCGGCCACCCCTGGAACATGGAGGTAAACAACGTAAAAGTTGGTGGTAAGTAAAGCTCTTTCCAGGCTCTTCTCTGCCCCCTCTACCGCCTGCCACTCTCACCAGATGAGGAAGTCACTCAGCTGCTTGTCAGCAACCAATTCGCCGCAGTTCGACTCTCAACCAACAACTTCTTCTGGTGGTAAGGAAGGCTTTTAACTTATTCAAACAGAACCTCCTTATACAGTAACAAGCAAGCCTCTAAGTAAACAGAGAATGCATAGAGAATCCTTCTACTTTAGCGGCCTTTACCCAACTACGGAACGCCGTCGAATGTTTGAGAAGGCGCGGAGTAAGATGAGGAAACATGTCACCTTTGACACCAACGAGATTGTCGAGGGATCTGAGGTGCGATGTTGACCACGATAGTTATGCCCAACGGAGTTTAATTGTCTTGTAATGCGCGAGAGAGATTTTTATCGCGTTTATCTACCACCACCTCATTATTGCTTTTTTTTTTAATTTGAATTAGCCTGCATGCATCTGTTGTATGCATGTAGGCTCTTAAGCTTCTGAGAGTCTTATGATTATATAATAAATAACAAAATGAGATAAACTGTTTTCTAAGGTTCGAATGAAGAGCGGTCCGATCTATGCAATTGGATGTGTCGCTGTCAATCTCACTGGACGATCTCCGATGGTTAGATATATTTAGTGAGGATCTGTTGTCGTCCGCCCTTGGCAATAAGTGTTTGGTCAATAATTACTCTGGATATATCTGAATGAGAGGGTTCCAAAAGTGTTGGCATATGTTTCAGGTGAACCATGTTCCAATCATTCGGATTTTCATCTTAAAAAATATATTTGAAGATCTTCTGTAGCAGTTTTTTTCCATTTGTGTAACGGATGAAGAGTTACCGTAATCTTAAGTGAGGTTTCAACAAGAACTTACAGGTGGGAGTGCTGATGGAGCAGGCGTGGTCGTTGTCTGAGGTCTGCCGCTTCCGCGTCCTCGAGCCGGTCTTGTACGACGGCGACCTCCCTCCTGCGCCTCCAGAAGATGCAGCAATGGAAGGGGAAGACGCGTCTGGTGAAGCAACATTGGGCAATCTCCTACGTATGATAGAAATTAGATGTTGTCATCTAAACAATCTCTGTTTTTAAATGCGCCAGTCGCAGGGCTTTTCTCTAGATCAGTGCATCAGAAGAAATTAACATCAATTATTTACAGCAGTCGGAAGTCGTAAACGCGCAGCAGCCCGAGATGTCTTCAATGACTCGCCAACACCACAGCGAGAGGAGCCCTGGCCGGTTCGTTTTTGTGGCGTGATATTGTGCGCTAGAAACATAAGCTATGAATTCATCCTCTACATCATACTTCATATAGTTGTTGTACTGCTACAGATTTCTGAGATAATCTTCATCCACGAGGAGACCCAGAGTGATACCGCCGTCGTCAAAATCGTTAGTTGAAATTTTTTGATTTAGTTGTGATTTTTAGCAGCATGATTGAAATAGTATGGTATTAGAGAAATATTGATCCTGTTTAGGTTGACGGCAGCCACTGCGCCATTGAATATCAGAAACCAGCGCCCTCCCCAACCGACATATTCCGAACCTCCTTCAGTGCACGCCTCGCCAAGAATGGCGACAGGCCAACGCAGAAGGTATACTGTATAAAAGTATTTGCAATGGATTAGAAGAACGAATCCCCCGTTTTGTGTATATTTTCTGAAGCAATGGCGAAAAAGTCTTCTTAACGGCATATTTAAACCGTTTATTCAGATGAGGCTTATTCGCAAGGACGAGCTAACAGTCATAACTCCGAAGCTGAAGCATGCCAGAAGCCCGCAGTGCTTCAAAGTTGGTTTTACATTAGTTTTTATGTATTTATTTAAATTGGAGAAAATACGTATGGATTGTATTCTCTTATATTTCAGGTGGAACCTGCTCGCTTCGCTACTCCATCAAACTTCATCAATAAAAAGATCATATCTGCAGTCGCTGACTCGCATGGTTCGTTTGTTTTTAAAAGATTGTCTAAACTTTTTGAACAAAAAGTAGTCGGTTTACTACTAGCACATACAATTCAGCTAAACATCGTAAATTGTACTTGCAGCGCTGCGTCTTCTGACAGAGCGCCGCAACTCGTCTGGCCAGTTGGTGGCGAATCTGCTGCGCCTCTCGGTCGGAGGGAAGCTGCACTCCGGCCACCTCCTCCCTCTTCATGCTCCCGCTCTTCACGACGGACCCGCTGAGCCCTGCCTTGTCAACTATGGCGATGTTTGTCGGGCAAACTAATTGGTCCCTTTGTAAACACTGGCAAAACAATATAATAAATTTCTGCCGATTAGTACTAGTCGACATATTTCTCGAAGTTTGGTTTAGAGTTTAAAATTTTTTTTCTGATATTTTGCTCCATTTATGACCATTATTGTTTTCACCATTCTATCTCCTTTCTCTCTTCTCTGTTCTCTATTCTATTTTCTCTCTGTCTCTCCCTCTCTTTCTCTGTCCTCTATCTTCCTCTCATCTCCAGGATGCAATCTTGCTGCTCCGAGATGCATCGGGAGGTTTCCAGCCCCTTTTGCGTGACGCTGCCACTGGCTTCCGGTCACCGATATTCCTTCAGTTGCGAGTGCCTCGTTCCTCTGCTCTTGGTGTCTTTCCTATTGCGGAGAAGGTTTGATCTTCCAATAATATTTTGGAATGATAGGTTTAAGCAGTAATCCATCGAGATATGGTTGGTGCCTTCTGTTCTTCATGCTCACTTTATCCTATTTTGTAAAGCCTGTACAGTGAGCCATATTACCTACTTTATATATAGGACAGAGCGACTTCTTCAAATCCGAAAGCTCACCGTGAAGCTGTCATTGTTGCCCTGACTTGCACCGATCCAAACACCCTTTCAAAGCGCCTTCCGTCGCTAATCCAGGTAGAGCAGGGAGAGTTAGAAGTGGTAGTAGAATTTAGAAGGAGATGGAGAGAGAGGAAAGAGGTGTTCAATTACGTTTTTTGCAGACTGTGATGTATGCAGATGTCTCCGCCGCAAAACAGATCTTGGACAAACTTCAGGCCGAAGGAGGTATTCTTTTATTCCTTCTGTATAGGCAAGACTTGCAATTTTGCCTGCGCTTCATGAATAATGCTTTTTACCTTTAAAAAAAAAAGTGGCATTAAAGGCGTTGACAGAATTGGTGACAGAATATTATATAGGTGGTCTCTGGAGATTGTCAAAAAAAATCGCTTATATATTTGTTGACAATAATTTATATATTTGTTGACCCATTGTGTTCTCAGATGCCTGCGTGATGCGCCGCGAGATCGCTGAATCGAGAGCGGATGGAGCACGCAACATTCTTCATGTGGCCGTCATGAACTCGTTCGCACTCACCAACAGAAACGAGGCTGATGTGGAGTCGCCCGGTGCAGGGCTTTCTGCAGATGGTTAGAGAAGCGAGAGAGAGAGAGAAGGAAAGAAGTGAGCGATTCACGTAAGAATAGGAGGATAATTAATATTCTAAGTGAGCGATACACGTGAGAACAGGAGGAAAATTAATATTCTATGTTTTCGAAATACACGATTAACACCTTACAGAAACAGTCATGGCCCGCGAGCACGTTCGGAACCTCGACCAGCGATGGCAGCGAATGCTCAGGTATGCAATTTTTCCTGTAAATATGACTCGTCTACTTGCGAAAGACGTTTAATTTAGCAAGAGGTAAGAAATGTTTTGTTTAGATCTTCAACTCGCGCCGCTGCTAGCGAAGGTTCAACTACCAGCATTGCTGGAAGTATTGCTGGGAGCGATCACATTGGTTTTACTTCTCCTTTTTATGGTTTACGGATCGTTAATATTCGTTGTTAATAATAAATGTGTCTTTGAAAAAAATTTCGTATTTCATTATCGTTGCCGCTGAAACAGATGAACTTATATGTAATGTTTAGTGGACGATCAGATGCTCGGAATCGTGAAGCGCGAAGTTGAGGAAGCGGATGAAACTTGTTAGTTTGCTCTCCATTTTCTCATTCTCATTTCTCTCTATCTCGGTCTTGTTTATTTTTATGCTTTGTTAACATATAAATGTATAAAACATAGAAAACTACTGGATATTTTGAGTTGTATGCGTTCCTTATGCAGTTTACTTTAAGTAGTCGGATCCTTTGCAGCTCTTTTGGTGAAGACGAATCCAGTGGAGAATCCGAAGACTCGCCAGCTGAACTCGATCGAGATGACAAAACTGCTCGTAACACATCCAGCATGCCAGGTACTCTCAATAATACTTGGGTTTGGGTCCTCCTTCTCCTGTCGTAACTTTAAGAGATTATAAATAGTCATAGCAAATGGTGATATACAGAAAAAAGTTGTGACTAGCAGTGTCCCCTGGTTACAGGAGTACGTTTCCTCTCTACTGGCTCACCGCGACCTCTCCGGCCTGACTCCCTTCCAATGTGCAGTGAACGTCAGGGCGTACTCGGCAGCCCGCGCTCTCTTCAGTGCCATCTGTGCCACAGCTGAGCAGAAGACAGCTCCAGGAGCTGCGGAAGATGCGGAAGTGGTTGGTGTAGCGGAGAGAAAATGAGATGTGGCACTGTAGAATTAATGACTATTATTAATTCATAGAAGTGATCATAAAACTAGCGATCTGACCACCGGAAGCGATCATTAAATTTACTAGATTGCTAAATCTCACTACCTGTTGCCTATCCAATTCGCTTCTCAATTGCAGACCTGGCCCGTGATGCAACAGTTCGTCTTCCCTCTCGGCTCCCGTCCGGATGACAATCCTCTTTTCGTTCTCTGCTACAACGACACCTGCTCATTTACATGGACAGGAGACGAGCACATCAATCAAGTATATTGCAGGCTATTTATATGAATACTTCCTAATCTGCTAAATAGGTATTTCTCCAAGCAATTAAAATAATATATTTTGTATGGATAAAATGTCAACTTGTGCTTTGCTAATTCCAGGACATTTTCGAGTGCCGAACATGCGGACTCGTTGGGTCGTTGTGCTGCTGCACCGAGTGTGCATTCACTTGTCATCGGTTAGTAATTTAAAAAATTTATATATATTTTTTTTTCTCTAAAATTAAGTAATATAAATAATTTTTGCAGTAACCATGACTGCAAGCTGAAGAAGACCAGTCCTACGGCATACTGCGATTGCTGGGAGAAGTGCTCATGCCACGCACTGGCAAGTTTTTTTCTTTTAGTAAAAATATAATTATTCGAAGCTCTACCCCCATGAATCATACATAGCAGATATCGAAATTATTTCGCCTTCTTAAAATCCTAACAAAATGCTGGCCTTGAGACGAATAGCCGTGTTGATCCTTTTTTTCAACCTATATTTCATACCGTTTTACCTCGATCGTGGTGTTGTTGTTGAGGCTTTTGAAAAATATATATATAAATTTTAAATGGATGAATTGAAGGTGGCGGGTAACCAGCAAGCGCGCGAGGCACTCCTCGTGTCACTCCTCGCTCGCTGCCCCCTCTACAAGCACACCAACAGCAGAGGAGACCATGTCGCTCTCTTCCTGGCGCGCACCATTGCCAGGCAGACCAATGAACAGGCCAATCACAGGTTAGAGAGTGGGAGGCTAGATAGATGTAGATAGTATTACATAGGGAACATGGGGAGAAGAGAAACAGAAAGGCAATGATGCCTTCCATTGCAGCCGCCGCACTCGTCGCCTTCCCACTGAGCGCCATCTCCTTGAGGCTGCAATAGATGGAGGAGGAGGCGGCCGGCAGCAGCCGGGCGTGGGCGGAGCCGCTCCTACCGTACCCGAACACAATCTCGAGCCACCCAGGTCTAACAGTGCTTCATTGCATGCTTTTAAAACTAAGTATTATATCAGATATGAGCGGGTATAATATCATTGTTTCAATTAGAATTAATCATGCTTACGAGTTAATGTCAAGCCAACAGAAATGAGGATGGATAATTTGAGATTCGCCCAACCGGCCCTCGTGCACTGTCTGCAGCAGTGGGCAGTGGTGAAGAGCATTGCCATGCTGGGAGTCCGCCATCTGGCACCGTATGTTTTCTTTATTTTTGTTAATAAGTGAAACAATTTTCAGCCAGATTCCATCCTAAACGATGTCAAGTACAACTTATTTCAACATGGAAAATGTGTTGAATTTTAGGGAGCAGCAAGTGACCGAAGATATCTTCCTCTTCAACGCGCAGAGTGGTTCCACTCAGATTGACAAGTTCATGTTCACGCTCTTCAGCAAGTGTCCTGAAAAGGTGAGGAAGCCGGTTTTAAGAATCAATTTTGGCTTCTCTTCCCTCAGTTTACTCTTTAAAAAATAATTTTGGTTTCTTTCGACAAGCTTATTTTGTGAAAGAAATGGTAACATATTTGGTTCAGGTGATAGAAGAGCTGCTCAACATTCTTAGCAAGGCTCTGCGAGAGGCGGAATCCAGCGGAGATCAGAATCGAAAAAGAGAGGTTTACTTTCAAGGAATCTTTATCTTTTTTATGTAAATGCGTTGATTTATTAATTCATACACCAAATAATGTTTAAGGTATCTTCGGTGCTGGCCCGCTTCCTTCGCTCGGTGGCACGGCTGTATCTTATCTCCGTCGTTCTTTCTCCCATGGCTGCTTCTGCGGCCATCTCTGGAGAATCCCGTCAGAAATACACTTGTACAGAGTGCTAGGGGGAATTGTTGGGTGATCGTTGCCGGAATTCTATTTGTTGATCTCTTATCATTTCAGGTCTCGCACCCATCCAGGAGAAGGTTCGGTCTTCTCTCAACTTTGCTGGGATATTCTCCATTCTTCGCCGCGACGTTGGGAGTGGACGTGAGAACAAACACAAAGCGTCAGTGTCGTTTAAACATACAGTTGTGTCTTCTTTCTTTTTGTTTCCTTACACTGACTAAAAACATGAATAACAAGTAGCAATTCTGGAGTAAAAGTCAAGAAATGAAACTAGTTGCAACAGGATGTCTGCCCTGATCGTGCGAATACGCGCGTTTCTCCTGCACTTCGCTGGCCGCGCCGCCCACGAGATCTCTCAGATGGCCGATGCTCTCAGTGCGCCCGTCCGCAATGGAATCTGCCGTCCCATCATTCATCTCCAGCATGCGCACGGCAGCAATGCTGACAACACTGACGTCAGCCTTTCTTGATCTCTAGCCCCTCACCCCTCTTCAAGTTCTTATTAGCTCACGCTCAACTAACTGTTAAATTGCAGATTGTTTTAAATCCAATGACTATCCACTAGTATGTCGCCTGCGGAGAGTTTGTTATCTAATAACTCATATATCTTTGTAGGTGATCGAGAAGTATCTGAACAGCGAAGTTGACTTAACTTCGCTAATTGGCTGTGGAGCAGTGACAGCGACAAGTGCATTCGGCAGCTCAGGAGTCAGGGAAGACAGCTACGGAAGACGCCGACGCAGGGTTTCTGAGCTTTTCCTTTTAAGGGGTTAAATAATATTTTGAAGTATATATATTGAAGTATATACAATAAGTGCAGCCCTAACTCTTGAATTAACAGATGGGAAGTCGACGTGAGACGGAGCGAGACGATCCTTCTGCTGCTGCGCCCCCAGCTGCAGCCGAGGAGAGGGAAGCACGCGAGAACTGGGAGAGCGAAGGCAGCGAGTCAGACAGTGAAGGTCTTTATTTCTTATTCTTCTTAGTCCAAAGTAGGCCATTTTGCATTGAACATGGTGTTTATCAATTTTTGCAGCTCTTTCAGTACCAGGGAATAAAAGCCACTGTTGAGAGCCCGACCGAACAGGGTTGGCTAGTAGATAGAGGGCCCGGAATTCAGGGTGGGGCAGGTTGAAATCTGAGTTTCTCCTAAAATGGTCGCCAAAAACGTGGTGGGTTATGACTGTGAGGAGCTCCAAAATCAGGGTGGATCAGTCAATTCGACAGTACCACTTTATCCCTGAAAAGAATGTTGCTTGCAGTGGACGTGCCATCAGCCCGTCGCTACACCAGCCAGAACTCAGTCCATGATCAGGCTCCCCTTATCGATCGACCCAGCACAGGTTTCTTGAATTCCTGACAGCGTAGCAGTTCTTCTTTTACTACATCTCCTCGCTTTTCAATAGTCGATTAAGAATAGGTTGATCATGTACTAGTTGACGTATCTAGTTTTCATAATGAGATGAATTAGTCAAATATTGATTGGAAAAGCTTCAGTTCCCCGCGGCCGACAAACTGCTCGCCGCACCCTCCCCCCCGACTCGGACCGGGGCAATGACGACGATGACCTCAGCTCTGATCCCGAGGATGATGTTCGTTTTGTATTCAATTATCATTTCATTAATTACCTTTATGAGTCAACTGTGGAAGTGTCTTTCCGAACTTTTTAGCATGGGCGAGAGAGTGGAGAGTATCGAGAAAGCGCGAAAATTTACGAGATTCGTTGTGCCCGCGTAACGCAGACAACAGCAGAAAAGGCAAGAGACGCAGAGGAAGTCGAGAGCGTAGACAGTCGAGAGTGTCACCGAGCCTGTGATTCGCGAGAAAGTAAACACGTCACCGAGCCTGCGAGCGTAGGGAGAGAGGCGCCTCCACGAAGTGAAGTAGCGATCACGTCCGATCTGGCGTCTTAGGCAACGTCGAGCGGCGACACTTAGGAGTTCAAACCCACATGTGTTCAATGTTTTCCCCAACATGTTTTGCGCGTTTTATTTTACATAAAAAATTCAACTTAGTTGACTACATAAATCAACTTAGTTGAGTATTGCGCGTTTTACTTTACATAAAAATTCAACTTAGCTGACTAAATCAACTTAGTTGAGTAAAGTCAACTGTTAAGAATTTCGTGCTTTGAAAGCCATAAAAAATTTTCAAAAGAAAAAGAAGTTTTTAAGAAAAAGTGAAGTGCTTTTTAATAATCAGAAAAATAACAAAGTTTAGTTACCTTTATTTAGTCAACATTAGTCAAAGCCTACGAGTCGTTTTAATTAGCTGTTGCGCCGCTGAGACTACAGTACGAACAAAGTTGCGTTGGGAGCCCCAACATTTCAAGTGACTACAGTACGAATAAAGTCGCGTCGGGAGCCCCAGCATTTCAAGTGACTACAGTACGAACAAAGTCGTGTCTGGAGCCACAGCAGTTCAAGTGACTATACTATAAGTCAACTTAGTTGACTATCAACTGTTAAGAATTGCGTGTTTTGAAAGCCATAAAAAAATTTTAAAATAATTTTTTTTGGCAAAAGTGAAGTGTTTTTAATAATCAGAAAAAGTTTTGCAAAGTTTAGCTTAGTCAACATTAGTCAACTTAGTTAACTAGTTATTAATAACATGATGAAGACTACAAAGATATTCGTAAAATGTTTGCAGGACGACGATAGCAGCCGTGAACGGGGAGTCATCACTGTGGAGGATGGAGAGGATGAGGACGATGAAGATGAGGAGGAGGAGGAGCACGACGATATCGACGAGGATGATGATCCTGGTACTATCATTTTCGATCTTTTCTAACTCTCCTTCTCTATCTCTCTCTTTCTTTCTGTATGTCTCTCTTTATTTCTTTATCTCTCGCACTTCGCGTAGTCCTTTCTCCTTTTATGCGCCATGTTTTAGATGGCATCTACGACAACTCGGAAGGTGATGCTGACGTCACCATGAATAGCGGAAGAGACGCGGATCTGGAAGGTGAGAAATGGTGTAACAGAGTGAAAAGCTGAGAAAGAACGACAGATGACGTGGAGAGGAGAGAACTCATCACTTCCCTGCAGGGGAAATGGCGTCTGCGCGTGTCCGCGACGGCGGTGAAGTGGAGGACAACGGGCCCTTCTCGCCCTCCTCTCCGAATTATGCCATTTCGGACGAAGAAGAAAGTAAGTGACTTCAGAGTTTTTATTTTATTTTATGCCCAAATCATTTTAATTATGAAAAAAGAAGTTATGGGATTCTTATTTCATGGGAAAGAAAAGACAATATTTATTTTCCTTGTTATTAGCCGACTTTAATAGAAAACATTATCGCAGGAGGCGATGGCCGCGACGAGCAGAAGGATGGCGAAGAGGACGATGAAGTAGCAGTAGTGGCACAGGGAGGAGAAGCATCCACTGGACGGGTCGGTGGAGCCGAAAGAGAAGCCCCGCCTACTTCAGAAGCTGCCCCGCCCTCTGTCTCTGTCTCGAACCATCCACCGGAAGAGTTTGAGAACGCTGTGGATGAGGTCAGAGGAGCATTTGATCCACATTTGCTGTTTTGCCTTCTTCTGTTTCCTGTGGTATTTATGTACGTTTTATTCGTTTAGTTCAATAATATTATTGAATATTATGGTGTCGTACAAGGTGGCAGATAAGAGAAGAAGAAAGTAGTTAACAATTATTAACAAATTACATTATTCTAACAGGAGAGCACCCGGGATGCGGTTCATTCTGGCTCGTCGGCCGCTTCTTCGATCCCCGTGATCTCTGGCGGCGCCCTGTCTGCGACTGGCGCCTCTGCCGCGAGTGACTCGTCTGGCGCGGCGCCAACTTCAGCGTCGGCACCCTCTGCCGGCGTCGAGGCGGTAGCGGTGGCGCTGGCGGAAGACGCCGCCCGCAATCGCATCTGGCGCGAGAGTGGGGGAGGAGCCGCACGAACGAGGAGGTACGGCGCGGTCTACTCCGATAATTTTTGGTACCTTTTATGAATCATAGCTTGCGCTGGCAAGAGTAGAAGAAGCACTCTGCCAGGCAGGAGGAGACTTTAGAGATCACCAGGTATTATCAGCCTTCACCATTATCAGCTGGTTGACAATTCGTTATAAAACATTGACATAGATCTTAAAGTACTAGCCTTTCCCTTTACTTACAAGAGAAATTGGCCTATTAGATCATTGTCTTGCAGGGTTGACCTGCCTGTTATAAGACCTGCCGGCTCAAGCAGTGGCAATGCTGAAGACGGAATCCGAGTGGTTGAGCGGAGAAGCACAAATTCGAGTGGACTGGGTACGATAATCGAACACATCTCTCTCTCTCTCTCTCTCTCGCTCACTCTTTCTCTCTTTTGCTATCTGTGTCTCCCTCACTGTCTCACTCACTGCACACTCATTTGTCCTCCTCCAGGTGGCAGTGGCTACACTGGCTGGGCCCTCCGTCGGGTGACAAGCCACCAAGAGGGCGGCGGTGGAGGAGGAAGTGGAAGTACCATTAACTGGGGCAGCACTGGAAGTGCAGCCGCTCGAGCAAGGAGGGAGGGTCAGTGAGGGAGTCCTGAGAATGGGAGAGAGAGAGAGCCCGGAGGGAGGGATTAGAGAGAGAGAGAGAGTGAGAGAGAGAGAGCCAGGAGGAGGGTCAGTGAAGGAGAACAGAGAAAGGGAGAGTGAGAGAGCCAGGAGGGAGGGTCAGTGAGGGAGAACAGAGAAAGGGAGAGAGAGCCAGCAGGGAGGGTCAGTGAGGGAGAGTAGAGAAAGGGAGAGAGAGAGAGAGAGAAAGGAAGAAAATTCTGGCCTCACTTCATAAGAAGGCGTTGCAAAGTTTTTGGAGCATTTTATTTTTGTTTTTAATTGAATGGATTGTTTAGAAATGGCTTCGGTGACATACACTGCTTCTTCTTCCGGAAATAACAACGAAACCGTGGCGAGCTCAACCGGTATTTAACTTTTTCCTTTCTGCATAGCTTAGCTTAATTTCTTTGTTTCAGGCACGAACTCACAGCCTCCTGGAGGCACTGGCGGAGCGACCATCATCGACCCGCCAAGTGCTCGTCTGGCAGAACGTATCTCCCCTCCCCAGAGAGAAGACGAGACTCCGACACAGTCCAAGGTACGGTAGCACTGGAATCTTCCGAGGTGTTGATGCTGAAGCGAATATTTAGGCATCAGTTCAACTTGCAACTGCTTTCGTCTTCGCCGTTCGCCTCTTGGATGATCTGTTGTCCGCCGCAGTTGAGGATTCCGAGAAACCCATTTCAGTGGTGAGCAAGCTTATTTTGAGTATTCTCGCTGATTTTTCTTTCTGGGTTTAAGAATGACGACGTGATAAGTAAAAAAAAAAGTCAATGAAACTTCACAATGAACAATCAACTCTTCAGTTTGAATCTGTGGCCTCGGTCATCAAGTGTTCTCCAATGAAGAAGGAGAAATGGGGTCTTCTGCTGGTTAGCTCTTTTCTCTATGAGTTTCTTTTTTCTTCTTTCGCTTTCGGAATTCTCGAATCTCTTTTTATATCTATTATCCCGAAATATGATTCTATTCTTCTCAAAAGGTGAACTTTCTTTCAGTGCGCTGTAATTGAGCGACTGCAGCCGACATGGCGTTGGCTGGAGGTTGTTCTAGATCGCGCTGAAGCACAGCTGAAATACGGTTTGATTCAGGCTTTATATTTCTGAATTTTTCTTCTATTCGCGTTTAAAGGGTGGAAAATGATAAAGAGCGTATCTAGGCAATGCGGTGATGGGAGTCTGCGGACAGCAAGTGTGTGGCGCCGGCGGAAATGGCGGCGGACGCGAAAAGGAGTATGGCTGCAGGCGGAAGTCATCTTCGCGCTCTGGCGGCGCCGGATTCCAGCGCCCAGGTGGTAGTGGCGGCGGACTCTTTGTTCCGCGTTACTTCAATGCCACCGATGCGGCAGCATCGTCTGGAAGCACAAGAGCTGGTAAGAGGGTATATTAAAGAAGGGCGATCACCGAAAAACTGCAATTGTATCTTCAAACGTGCAAAGGTTTCAAACGGAAGTCCATTTAATTACTCAAAATATTACGGTAGACAAGGAGGCTAAAGTAGCGCTGGTTTCGAAAAATCCGTTTCTTTTTCGAAGCGATATGTTATTGCTCGTTTACTAATTTGATACTGTTTTGCCTAAAATTCTTTAGTTTACTCAAGAAAATTCACATAAGAAAGGTGGTAAAGCATAAACCAAAAAATGTCTTGAAATGTTTGTAAATTTAATCTTCCCGGGATGGGTACGTGGCCGTTAATATACCATCGAGTGTCATTTTTGCACTGACACCAATCACAAATTCATTCAAAATTTGTACTTTCAAGTATCTTATACTTGAATATGGAACCTTTTTTGTGCTTTTTCATTTGCTTTTTCTTTTTCCTCATGCCAGAGACTATTCGAAAATAGCTAAGATGTTTCATAAATCGGCAATGACTTTTCGGTGATCGCCCTCCTTTAATGGAAAAAGTACTTGCAATTCTTCAGATTGGATAATTTCTCGCTTTCAATAATCAATCGTTGATTTTCCTACCACATGATAAGTTATTGAGAGGGGGATGAAGTTGGTTCAGTGACAAGTGAGAAAGCTGCATTTAAGGCTATGACGACTCACCGGCTTTCGGACTTCACCCACACGTGGCAACTTCGATGGTGGCCTCGGCCGGGCCGCGCAGGGACGCCTTCGTCTTCCTCTTCAACACCCTCCGCTGCCACTCCGGGGAATCGGGCGATGATCTGCCGGCTATCGACTTTGATCTGCTCAAAGTAAGTGGTTTCTTTGAAGGGTATAATTAACTTTATTTATTTTGGAAGAAAGAAACTTTGGCGTACTAGGCAGCAAGACCAGGGGAAAAAGGGGGGTCCGAGCCGGACTACCCACGCAATTATTGCCCCCCAAAAATTTAAAGTCTTTGGCTTCCTCACCATATTTTCTTCGAAAAATTACAGTTTGAGCTTGCCCACCCTTTTTTTCGAGGCCCTCGGAGGTCCAACCAGAGGTGGAAGTTGGCCCAACTTTTTTGGGCCCGGCCGGCCCTTAGTGCTACAATCTCGACCCGGCCCGGCCCGCTGGTTTTGGGCTCTTGAATTTTGGGCCCGGGCCGGCCCGATTTTTTAAACATGTGAAATTCCTACTTCTAATTCGTCAATTTATCATTAAGAAAATTTTTTTCGTTCGATTTACTGTTCACAAAGCTTTCATTTATTGCATTGAAAAGCGGAATACGACTCCTAATCTGCAATATTACGTATGACCAGTACGAAATAGGGCGGTCGTGAGCATGTTCGCCTGCAAATTTACGAAAAACGGGCCCAATCGGGCCCAGGGCCGGGCCCTAGCTTGGGCCCGGCCCGGCCCTGCCCTACAGGGGGCCCTAGCTTGGGCCCGGCCCGGCCCTGCCCTACAGGGGGCCCTAGCTTGGGCCCGGGCCGGCCCGGGCCTCTTGCACCTCTGGATCCAACCCACCCAGTTTTGAGGGACCCTCGGACCACCCTTTCTATCCCTGAGCTAGACGGTTTGAATTTGATCACTAAGCCAGGGAAATTGGCAAGCACGGAGTGAACACAAGAGATTGCATTATTGTTATGAGCTGGGGAAAATAATGGTAAAATGAACGTGTTGCAGCCGGTCGCCGTGTTCGCCGATGCGTATCTCTTCTACATTGGAATGCTGGCACGCTTCAACAAGAGCGACGAGGTGCGGGAGATAATCGAAATATTCATTTTTGTTTCTAGTTTCGTGTTTCCATGCATATTTTTGCCTTCTTTGTAGGCAACAACATCTGCAGACTTTAAATACGTCGCTCCGATTCGTCGTTTCTATCAGGTACACTTGTTAATTATATTGCTAATAACTTCCATGGCGAATTTAAATTACAATGCTAGCTTTTCCTAATTGCCTCCCATTTGAATGGCTTACTTTTCCCCGCCGTTTAAAGCGCTCGAATTCCGTGTCTTACCCGGGGATGACTTTCGCCGATGCCTACGACACCCTTTCGACCCCGGTCTACGGGAACCTTCCACTCGTGGAGAAGCCACATCTCCTCACTCCAGCTGGTTGGTTATGCTATATTTGTAAAGACAATTCTCAGCTGGTCATAAATGGTTAAAGTAGCTTGTTGAAAGGACGATCCGATAATATTTTGCAAAGGAAACATCGGTGGAAGATAAAAATTAAACTATCGATGTTCATGAACAATATGGGATATTTCTTCAGCTGAGAAGGAAACGATCTTCGGAGTTCCTCCCTCTTCTCGCACTGCAGAGCAGCATAGAAAGGTTTGAAGATAGTAGTAGCATTCACTTTTACTTTTTTTATTTGACAACGTGTAAAACGAGTAAATAGTTTCTCTAGGAAGAAAAAATAGCTTCTCGGGAAGAATAAAATACTTTCTCGTGGAAGAAAAAAACGTTCTCGGACGGAGACGAATGGTGCTCGTTTTCCAGTTGGCATCGGAGCATGGCCAAGCAGACCCCGCCCACCAGTCACTCTCTCTGCGGCCAGCCAACTTTGAGGATGTGGTCATGGAACAGGAAGAAACAGGCGAGAAGGCCGGCTGCAGCAATGCAGGCATGCTTCTTTTATATTTCATATTCTTTTCTCTATATCTATATCTTTCGCTATCTCATCCTACATCACTTCTCTGTATTATGTTATCAACTGTAAGGTATTCCACGCAGTATATGATTTTTTAGTTCATTTTAGATACTGGTGATCCGATGGACTCTTCAAATGACGTTGTTATTGTTTCTCCTGACGGTTTCGAGGAGTTCACCCTCGAGCAAGTTCAAGAGTTCTTTGCCAAGTGCGTTCACTAGAAATTCTTTTTATTCAGAATTCTATTATTGGTCCTCTACACAATGGTAGTTTGTACTGCCTAATATTGCATATTTGACAGAAGCCGCCACAACCCGCTTCGCAAGCTCTTCGGTCGATGGCGCTTCATCCTGCAGCTCATGGCTAAGGTTTCTTATCCTCCGTTCTTTTCATCAGGGAAATCACATACAACCTTCTTTGCTCTTCATTGAATTTCTTCGTAGTTTTGTTATTTGTTGCGATATTATGACTATTCCTGTGGAACTCACGTAGCAGACCCTTCTTTTCTCTCACTAACCTCTTTCTCTGCAGGACATGCATACTGACATCTTGGCGGCTCTGGGTGGAGACTCGGCCGAGTCAACTCTCCTTTCCGAGTTCGGTGGCTTCCAACTCAGACAAAGCGTCTTCCGTCGCAAGGTTCATTATTGTTTGTATTCCGCTTCACTGTAATTTACTTAGTTGTATCAACTTTCCAACTTTTACAGGTGGAAAAGTTCCGCTCGTCTCTGACTAAGGACGTCTCCCTCGATGTAAGTCTAGAAGCCTTTCTAATCTGTGGTTGTTATTGCAGTTGTTGTTGGTATTCTTGGGATGAATAAAATGTATGCGGGTAGTAGGTCTGGTTGACATGAGTTGTAACTTCTCAGGTCCACCGCGAGCCGGCCACTCTCGTGCGTGACATGTGCTTCCAGCTGAACAAGCAGCACATGAGAAGAATAGCACAGAATGGAGCGAGCGGAGGGGGCGGAGCCAGTGGAGGAGGAGGCAGTCGGCCAGGGGGGCCAGCCGGGGCTGCTGAGAGAATCCCGCCACTCGCTTCTGGAAAGGTCAGAGCAAAACTTGCAATACATTTTTGTGCACTTTTGCTCATTCAGGTTAGCTTTGGTTTATTTTTCTTATTTTCTTGTGAAACTAACATTGTTGTTATCTCTCACTCCTCTGACTTTCTCCTTCCAGGTCAAAGTTCGTTTCGAAGACGAGCCAGGCGAGGGGACGGGGGTGGCCCGCTCCTTCTACACGGCCCTGGCAGAGGCTCTGCAGTCCCTGAAGTCCTTCCCTTTCAACGAGTTCGGCTGGGCCGCTCCGAATGACGACTGGATGTTCGGGGGGCCAGCGGGGATGCTGTCGGGGGCCGGTTCAGGTATTCTTTCTCTGCGTACCTCTGATCAACTTCCCTCCACACTCTTTCCACCCCTTACAAGTTCCCACCGTTCCTCATCTCAACCCCTCTTCCCTTCTTCCAGGAAGCCTCTCTGCCGATCGCGTCTTGTCCTCCAACCGCCGTCATCCTGTACGCGGAGCTCACAGCGCAGGCCGTGAAATGTTCCAACAGAGGAGGAAGTCGGGGTTCGTTTCCGATCAGCAAACTTGTGTTGAATGCAAAAAAGGGATTAAATAGTTAAACATATTTAGTGCGTTGGAAGAATATCTGGAATATGTCCTTAGTTCAATGCTTCAAATTGTACTTTTTACTCGAATCAATTCGCTAAATTTGCCGATAATTTCTGTTACGATTAAATTTTATATTTATAATTGTCATATTTATTATATGGTTGCCACTTGTAGCCGCCGTCTTCCAATCAACTTTATGAACCTCCCGTACACTCCCGCGAACATGCAAGCGGCTGAGGCACTAGTCGATGCGGGTGACCCCATCCTCGAGGTGATTTTTCTCTCTCTCTCTCCCCCTCTCTTTCTCTCTCTCTCTCTCTCTCTCTCTCTCTCTCTCTCTCTCTCTGTCTGTCTGTCTCACTTCATCTCACTCTCTCTCTCCATCTTTCTCTCATTCTCTCTCATGCCTATTTCCTGCTTTCAGGACGTTGAGATGGCCTCCCGAGTGAACGCGTCGATGTCTCAAGCTCATGCGGCGGCCGCGGTGGCTGCAGCCGCGAGCGGAGGAGGAATTGCGGCTGGCGGACAACAGGCGCCATCGCACCCTCCGCAGGCTGAAGAATACCCGCCAAGCAGACTCCCCTCTAGCATACTCGACCGCATCTACATCAAGTTAGAGAGAATGACTCATTGAGAGAGAGAAAGGGAGAGAGAGAGAGAAGTGGAGCCAAGCGAGAAAGGAAGAACACGAGTGATGTCTTGCTAGTTTCTCTCTTTCTCTTTCTTCCTCCTTTCAGAGTTCGTACTCTTCAACCGACTGCCGCGGCCCGAATCACCGGAATGCTGAGTGACCTTCCGATTGCTGCTGCAGTCATGCTTCTCCAGAATCAGGACACTTTCAAGTGTGTATCTTCCTTTCAATTGTATTGTTGATGAAGAATATCTTAAATGAGAATCTCATCCTTATGCGCGCATTGAATGCCGATGCCATTGCTTTCCTCGAATTCCACTCCATCTCAGGGGCTACGTCTCGGATGCAGTCGATCTGATGGTGAACAACGGCGCTGCTTCCGATCTCCAGCTTCTACGCGCCAATGACGATACCGAGAGGCTCTTCGACAAGACCGATGGTGCATTTGATTATGATAATAATAATTACTTTATTGTTATTATTAACAATAAGAAGTAATTAATTGAGTACTGTAAAAATTAGCTAGCTAATACTTACCGTGCCCCCTAAGCAGACTCGAACGCAGCGCCGGGCGAGCCGGACGATGCTCCGCTGTTCTTGCGGACCTCCAAGCGAGGCTTCTACTCCCCCGTCCCCGGCCGCCTCTCTCCCATGCGACTCAACGCTTTCCGCAACATTGGACGGTCGGTTTATCTGAAGTTTCTTACTTTTCACTCTATAACAATATCCTTGAAGCGCCCAAACAGGGTTTTCCGCGTAGATATAATAACAACTGGGAGCTTTTTTTATGAATCTAAAAGAATATTTAGCTACAAATGAAGATGACTTTTAGCGTGATCGGCCTGTGCTTATCACAGTCGGAGATCTTCCCAATCCGTCTCTCCCGGCATGTTCTGAAGTTCACTCTCGGCAGACCAATCAACTGGCACGACCTCGCCTTCTACGATCCGCAGGTGGGGGATGAGAGTGCTGGGATGCTTGGGAAGATGCCAGAGATTGTTAAGGAATGATTATTGGGGGAATATGAAAGAGAGAGAGAGAGAGAGAGAGAGAGAGGAACAGACGAAGAACTCTGTTTTATTGAGGTGTTCGAGTCGATGCGCCAGATCATCCTGGACGGCCACGACGAGAAGAATCCGACGTTCTTCGATGACATGTGCATGACTTTCACGCATTCACTCCCGGACGCTGCTTGCGGGCGGGTACTCCACATTTTTAATTGCAATTTATAAACAAAAAGTTCAAATTCTTTTTTCATCGACAGGTTCTTGTTTTGCCCCGATCTATTACATTCCTGAGATAATTATGTTTCTTCCTTGGTGTTTACAAATGGCTTTGAAGTATATGAAGTGAATGAATTTAGGCTGGCGGCATGACTGTGGATCTCCATCCTCCACGAGGCGCAGCCACTCCGGTCAGAGAATGTTCTGGCTTTTCCCCCTTTGTATTACAAAAAAAAGACTAACTTCCTTTGGTCTTTCAGGTGACTAGACAGACGGTGATCGAGTACATCTACCGCTGTGTGGAGGCTCGTCTTCTCGGGCCGGCCACCAAGTGCCTCCAGGCAATGCGGCAAGGTTAGAGGGGAGAAAAAGGGTGAAAGGGTCGAGAGACTGGGACACTGATATCGAGCCCATTAAAGATAGGAACGTTATGCTCTTTGCTTCAACTATAATTTATAACGTTTGTTGTACTTAGGTGTGCTGGATGTGATTCCTGCTTCTCTTCTGGAGTCTCTCACCGCTGAAGATCTCCGTCTTATTCTCACCGGAACGGAATCTGTTAGTGCTTTAAAATCTCTATTAGGTTTCTTTAATTAGCATTAAACTAATCAAATTCTTGATGTATACTGGTTCTTTTTGATGATTTATAGTGCACTGGTTTTTCTAGGTGTCGATGACCCTGATGCAGTCGTACACAACATTCTCAGACGAGAGCCACGCTTCAGTCGACACCATCTCCAAGTTCAAGACGTGGTTTTGGCAGGTTCGGTCGGCACATCTTTACTGTTTGGTCTTTTATGCAAAAAATATATATCGAATTCAAGTGATACCCATGCTAGGGTTTCACTTTCTCTAACTCCCCGGTTTTACTCTCATTCATTTCTCCTTCTTGCTCTCATTCTATCCCCTCTCATCACTTTCTGTCTCTCTCTGTCTCTCCTCTCTCCTCTCTCTCTCTCTCTCAATCTCTCTCTCTCTCTTTCTCTCTCTCTCTCTCTCTCTCTCTCTCTCTCTCTCTCAGGTGACAGACCGCCTGAATGCCCAAGAGAAGCAGGAGTTGATCTTCTTCTGGACTGGCTCCCCCAGCCTTCCCTCGAGTGAAGAAGCGTTCCAGCCTCTGCCGAGCAGTCAGTCCTATTTTTCATCTTTCCTTATTTTTCCAAATTACAACATTTAAAGCGCTCTCCTTTTTGGTTAAAAGTCAATATGCATCCATCTTGTTTGGTCACGAATTGATTTGGTTATCTCCTCCGTTCTCTTAACAACTCTTCTTTGAGTCGTGATCCGCCCTGCGGACGATTCCTTTCTTCCCACGGCGAACACTTGCATCTCCCGTCTCTACCTTCCTCTCTACTCCAGCCGCCGCATCCTCGCTGCCAAACTGCAACTCGCAATCAAGGCCAAGAACTTCGGATTCGTCTGAACAATCCAGATTATTGTCGTTGTTAGAGGTATCAATTGATATATCATTTCCCTATTGGGCGAGATCTTAAGAGAGGCTTTCTAACGCCTCTATGTTTATTCCGTTCTTGTTTCATTTGTTTCCTACACTGCTTTCCTTTTCCCAACGTCCTGTTATCAAGGTTCTGTTCGTGATTTCTGTGAGAAAGCGTGTCACCCCATTTTTGGGTTTTATTGTGCATTGCCTCAATCTTTTTATCCTGAGCTGTCTTGTATATCTAGACAGTTTCAAGAAGAAGCTGATCTTCTATATGTTCTATGATCTTATATATTTTAAATAAAGTAGAAGTGATAAAGAACACTGTTGTGTCTAGTTCTGTTTTCGAAAATCTCCCTATACCAGTCCCGTGACGACAGTGTGCTTCCCCTTCTTATTCCGATCCCACTTCCACTTCTCCTGTCCTTCAGCCTTACTAGCATATTGAAGAAATTGACGTCTTCCTGTTCGTTTTTCACTGCTATTAGTTTTTGTTTTGTTGAGTTATTTCTGATAAAAACGCTTTGAAGAACTTGGCGCATGCGGGATGTTTCGTGATTGGAAACTGTTTGTGTTTTCGAAGTGCTCCCCATAATAGTCCCATGACTACAGTATGATCCCTCTTCTCGGGTCCCACTTCCCCTTCTTTCTTGACGAAATTTCTTGCAATTTAAAGAGGGTGCGAAGTGGAGAAATTATTGATAATGATGAGAAAGAAGAAGACCAGGATCAGCACTAGACCTCTTCGCTTTTATGATGGAAAGTGAGAAAGAGCAACTTGCATGCATCTAGGGGAAATAGCCAAGGAACAACCAACCAACGTTTCTTTTCAATAGAAGCCCAAGCCGTAGCTTGTTGCGATTTCCCTCCTTCTGTACAGAGTTACTTTAACAAGAAAAAACATCAAATTTATTTTTGCACAAAACAAAACATTTACTCTTTTGAATCCTTGGATAAGTATCAGAGTATACTAATCCAACTCTTGGATCACGTGAAATTGATGTTTGAAAAATGCACTGGAAAAGCCAACCGATAGAATCTGTCCGGATGGATCCTAGATGACCTTTTAGACCTGAGAGGTTGCCGTTCTGCATCGTAACGGACGCGGTTGTTTTCGAAATTGTTTATCCAGGCATTTCGACGATCGTGTGTTCTATTTTAATATTTCTCTGCCGTTTGGCGTTCTATTTGCGAACATTTTGCCCGTTTTGTCTCTCAACATTTGTTATTCAGGAAATGTCTGGATTATCCAAGGCCGAATACTTGAAGAAGTACATGTCTGCAGGCACCGCCGAAGTAAAAAAGAAGAAGAAGAAACCGAAGCCTACTTCCACGAGCAACGGGTAAATATAGTATTGGCATATTTTTTTTCTACTGCGGTAACAGATCTTTTGTGTATACCAAGCAGAGATGTCAACGGGCCTAACATTTTTGGGCCGGCCCGGCCCATCGGGCCCAAACTCTCGGCCCGGCCCGGCCCGTACATTTCCGGGCCTTAGAATTTTGGGCCCGGCCCGGCCCGATTTTCAAAAAAATTATGGTATCAAGGCACCGAAATCACTTAATCTATGTTTTGCTGTAATCATTAATTTGCTTGATACTGGAGCGGTTTATTTAGCAAATTGGAGTTAATAAAAATAATTCAAGTTCATTGAACAACAAATGAGATCGAATCTCAAACAAAAGTGTAACAAAAGAATATCAGTGAGTGACATTCAACGCATTTTCACATAAGCATGACATTCGAAAGTATATAAAAGTAAACAGGCATTGAAACAAAGGGTAGGCCTGAATGCTGCGACGTATTGATCGAAGACACCTCTGATACCAAGAAGGAACATTCCCCAATTAGGCACATCTGTTTCCACATGTAATGATTACTACTTAATGATGAACATCTAGTATGATTTAAGCTGCGTGTTTCTAGCATGCTAATCGTGGAAGAAGAGGCGTTTGCTTCTGTTGCATCGAATGCGAAACCGGACGTGGGCTCGGACGAGGAAGAAGAGATTAAGATCGAGGTTCCAATGTTTTTTTCTTCTTAACATACGTGTCTTTATTGATCTTGGATGATTTTGTTTTTCTTTCCGCTTCCAATTACTCCATTTCATGTAATCCCTTTGTGCTCTATTTTAGGCTGAAATCAAGAAGAGGGTCAACTCTCTCGGACGCTTCAAATCTGCATTTGGCGCAGTGGAGCCTGTTATCAAGAAGGAAGGTATCAAAATTCTCGCATTCTTACGAGAAAGTGCGGAATACGAAGTTGCCTTATAGTAAGGTGTTAGGTTTCCTAAATGTCTTTTTAATGATAAAAGAATTATTTATAATTAAAGTTTGTTATTACAAGATAAAAATGAATAAATGTTATCTTAAGAGCCGGATAGTGCTCCTTCCTCGCCTCCACGCACCCGCCGCGATTCGAAGAGCCCGCCGCCGCCTCCTTCGAGGCGCCAAGGTTTGCAAGACTCTTTCTTGGATCTTATATTTAGTCTTATTCAGCGACCATTTCATTTGCCTAATGTTCCTTATTCTAAAATGGATTCCAATTTCTTCAGACTCGTCACCCCCTCGACAAGCACGCAGTCGTAGAGACGATTCGGACGAATCTCCTCCGCGACGAAGGCAGCGCCGTGATTCTGGTTACTTTAATTTTCTTTCTGAACATGTTGTTTAACAAAAGAGTACGCGCAATATCGTGGAGATGCGTTTTCAATGCTTCTTACTTTCCTTGTAATTTATATTTCTTTTCTAGTGATGTCCCATAAATAACTCCTTGGTGTAGTCTTAAAAAGATTCGAAGTTGACTTGCAGATGCTCCTCCACATCCGCAGCGTGCGCGGCGTGATTCTGATGCGTCGCCTCCGCGACGGAGGCAACGTCGTGATTCTGGTAACTGCATTTTTTCTTGGACGCAAGTCATTTTTGTTTGTTTTTAATTCTCCGGAACAATAACAGTTATCTGGTAATGAGTATTGAATAATTAGAATATTGATAATCGATATTCACAATCTAAGAATTCTTTTCTTTTTTTTATACTCGACAAAAAAATAATCGGATGTGTTATTATTGTCTTCTGATTGTAGATGCTTCTCCGAACCGGCAGCGCGCACGGAAAGATTCTGATGCCTCTCCTCCGCGAAGAAGACAGCAACTCGATTCCGGTAAGCTACTTTTAGCTCTATTTCCAAGTGCAAGGGTAATCATTAAAAGTAATTATATCATTTGCAGAGAGATCCTGTCTCGTTAATTCTACATCTTTCTGTTTTATAAATCTGAGTATTTTCATGTTAAGGAAACGAATAGGTAGCATGTTTGTTTGTTCTAATGACTTGTTATTCAATGCTGTTAAAATAAGGCACTCGGGTTGGACATTTGCTGTATAGACCGGCATAAATATCTTTCAGACTCGTCTCCCCCTCGAAGTCGGCCTCAGAGAGACTCGGATGCTTCTCCTCCACGGCAAAGACAGCGCAGGGATTCGGGTTTGTTCTTTTGATTGCCTTCCGTTAGGGAAAAAGGTTGGTCCGAGGGTCTCTTAAAAGTGGGTGTTGATTTTCTCGAGAAGAATAGGATGGATAAGACGAAAATTTAAATTTTCGGGTCTCAAAAATGCGTTGTTAGTCATGTTCGGACTTGACTTTTTTCACTACCTTCCATGTTAAAAATTCAGTCTTGCTCGTTATTCTGCCTTCATAAACGCATTGTTTTCGCGTAGATTTATGTTTTAAAAAAATTTTCTTCCTTCGTGATATTATTTAAATGTATGGCTATAGTTATATTCTCCTCTAAGATTGCTCGCCTCCTCGCCGTACTCGACGGGGTTCGGATAGCTCTCCTCCACGTCGAAGGCCGCCTCCTGTCGACTCCTCACCGAAGCGGAAGACCAAGGAAGAGCAGGGTAAGATATCAGAGCAAAGTATAAGAGTTGGAATGAAAGAGAGAGATGAGCGTTTACAGTTCAAATTTATAGCGTCGCCTTCGAGGGATCAGTCGCCGCCGCGCCGAAGACGTCCAGGAGAACAGCCAGAAACGGTGTGCTGAGCTAGCCTGTATATATCCTCTATCCATCACAACAACTGTTCAGAAGTTGATGGGAATATCGTTTTCCAACTTTCATCCGACCGAATTTCTCTAAAGTCGTGCTTTTTCAGAGACGTCGCATTGCTTCTCCAAAAATGATAAAAGATGAGGAGGAGGAAGAAGAAGGAGGAAGCAGAACACTCGATGGGAAGAGAGCCGGCCTGCAGTCGGCCAAGGCACTTCGTGAGGAGAGCGAGACTCTCAGAGCAAAGGAAAGGAAGGTTTGGCTATGCATACTGTATCTGTATTTCATTGCTCCTTGGATATAAGAAGGCTTTAACCTTGGCTACTTATTGTTAGTCTGTCGAAAAATATTGTGCTTTTATTTTTATTTATTATTATTATTGTTTTTATTATTATTATTCACTAATATTATTACCATAATCATTATTATGGGATTGAATGACCGGATTTCACTTCAAGTTAATTATTTACTAAATAAAACGTGATGTAAAATGAAATTCCGTACAGATGTTCGACGACCTCGCGACTGACATTTCCGGAAGAGGCGCTGAAACTGTGATGAGAAGCAAGCAGACTGGACGACATCGGGAGAAGCCAGAGGACAAGGTTGGGAAGGAGAGGGAGAGAGTGTTTGAGAGGGAGTGAGGGAGACAGCGTGAGTGATAGAGAGAGAGAGAGAGAGAGATAGAGGGTTGTTTTGATGGAATATTGGATAGCGACGTATCAGAGCGTAATTATGATTCTAGCTAGGATTAACCAAGCTGCTTGACGTAAAGATGTCGTGCGTAACGAAGTAGGCCTAATGTTCTTCTATTTCAGGAGAAGAAAGAACGAGAAGCTAAGAAGCAGGCAGAGTTGGCAGACAAGTATGCATTATGGAACAAGGGAACTGCGCAGCTGGAAAGAGTATCTTGGAGATCTTGTTTTTTGCATTGATTGAATCTTTTTTTTTCTATAACAACCTGAAGGATAGAGAAACCGCTATTTTAGTGATGTAATATTGCTGCATTACATGCAATTTTGTTTTTGAAAGTAGTTATATAATTCATTAGCTTGTTTTGAGCGAGCTGAGCAACTGGAAGAGATGGCTCGAGTGGCTGCTGAGCCTCTAGCGAGAGCAGCAGACGACGAAGCGATGAATGAGCATCTGAGGTGAGTTAGAGAGAGAGAGAGAGAGAGAGAGAGAGAGAGAGAGAGAATGTAAGAGCGGATGAAAGAGAGGGAAGGAACTATGGAACTTAGCGATATGATAAGAGAGGGAGATATGTTTTACCTAATTAACTTGTACATGACTCATTCTTCAGGAGTGTAGTGGATGAGAAGGAGGATCCGATGGCGAAGTTTGTGTTGGCCAAACGACGAAACCAGGACATCAGTTCAGGAAGAGTTGGTCAGGAATTCATTTTTGGTCTTGCAGTCAGCAGCCTTTTTAAAGAGCTTTCAGACGAATAGAATAATAGGAAAGCTAAGAAAGACTTTCATTGATTGATTTGTCTAATATTGCAGTGTATCCGCGCTACGAGGGCGCTTTCCCACCGAACAGATTCAACATCCCGCCAGGCTACAGATGGGATGGAGTTGTGAGAGGAAACGGATTCGAGGAGAGGATGGTCACCGCGAAGAATAGAACCAAGGCTCAGGAGGCCGAGGCATACGCTGTTATTCAGACATATGATTAGAGTGGAGATAGGAGGAGAGAATCATCCAAGGGATACTTTAGCCTTTAATGCCTACCAATCCCAGTTTTGCTTCATATTCTTGTGAAAGTGACCTCCCGCTGTTTTTGTTATCATTTGAATTGTTAGAGTTGGCAACCCTGATATATTCAGGTTCGATAGTTCGAACTCTCTTACGATTTTGGCTCATTCACACTTGACTTGTTCGTATTTTATTGTTAATTATCACTTGTAATCGACATAACTATTGAGCCGTGCTGGTTGATTTACTGCATGAAATTTTGTGACATAAAAGCTGACCACGAGTGCATGCCTTTAAATTGCTTTCTTATCTGTTTCAGAATGAGTGCAACCCACCATGGAGTGCATGGCTTTCTGTGAGAGTGTGGCCAAGGCGGAGACACAAGGAAGGCAGCTGCCTGTGAGAGAGTATGCCAGAGAAGGAGGGAGAAGCTGGGAGGGAGAAGGCAGAAGCTGGCATGCAGAGAACCCAGGAACTTAACCGTTGCAAGATGAAGTATTGCTCGTATTCTCCGCGAGTCCTCTTTTATGTTTAATTCTTGGTTTGTTACTTCATTACTAGTCCTTATTGTTTGAGAGGTTTGCGTTGCCGCCCAAAAGAAAGGGCGCCGCAGGTTGCCTTGATCTAGCGATGACGAAACAAGAGAGTTGTCGGCTGGCGCGGTTCATTAAGAGAGAGGTAAGACTGAAATAAGATGCTACATGAGAAACTCCTCCCTTGTTCAGGCATTGTCGGCGGCATGGTTCGCCCTCTTCGTGATGTGCATCTACGTGCTATTTGTATGTGCTTTTGAGCGGCCATTCCTCGAGCCTCTCCAGAGAAAATCACAGGTTTCCGTATTAAAGCATAACTTTAAAGCAATCCGATCCAATTTACTCATTTAATATTGTATTTCCCCTCATTTAATCTCTCATCCCTTCGCAATACCAGAACACTTCAACCCGGAAACCAGTAAGAAAAAGTTCAAAATAGACAAGCTTCCCGGCCGTAGGTTGTGCAACTGTGTTTTCCCACCTTCGATACTACGGTCCACGGCAGTTCTCGCGGCATTTTTTTCTGATTGAAGTGTTCTGTTCAGTCTGCGAACTTGACGGATATCTCGGAGAGCCATGAAGTGGGAGCAGAAGAGCCTTCACTCTGGACGGCCACGACGCTGCTCATCCTACTCGGCGGGCTCTCTCTTGGCCATGCTTGCGAACTCGTCGCTATTCCGCCTCTCTTTGGTACGGCTTTCAGCATATTTTCCTCTCTTTTTTTTAAATATAAAAGGCATATCAGAACTACCCATTATTATAAGCGTAATAAAATTTTTACTTGAAACCGCTCCGTTGAGGCATGCTCCTTGCCGGCGTCATTCTCCGCAACGTGCCGTGGTTCCCAGCCGATAGCGAGCTCGTTTCCCTTGCCGTCTCCGCTGCCTGGAGTCGCCTTCTACGCCGCCTCGCCTTCGTTGTCATCCTTTTACGCGCCGGCCTCTCCCTCGATGGCACCGCTCTTAGGACGATGAAGGTTATAGCGGACGCCATATATTTTACTCTTTTTACTACACAATTTCTCTTTGCGAAGTAATAGTGGTCATTTGGTATGATCAGACCCCTGTTATCATGTTTCTCGGTCACTTTCTAACTTTTAATCAGACCCGTTATATCATCTTTCTTGGTGACTTTCCAACTATCTCAAATGTCTCTGGCTGCCCTTCTAGGGTGCCTGTTTCCGACTGGCGCTGATGCCCTGCACTGCGGAGGCCATCGCCGTGGCAAGCGCAGCGTGGTTGCTGCTCGGATTGCCACTTCTGCATGGTCTTCTGCTAGGGTTCGCTATCTTAATCTCTCCTTACTGATTACATCGCCTTATCAATCCATGGAGATTTTCCAATTGAGAAGTGAATGCCTTGTAGATTTATCCTCGCCGCCGTCAGTCCTGCCATAGTCGTCCCGGCCATGATCTCTATTTCAACAAAAGGTTTTCTTATTGTTTCAAGTGAATTAATAATAAAAAATTTGCAAAAATATTTAGTTTCATATTTTTATTCTTTTATTTGTTTCCAGGATACGGTAAGGGAGTTTCAACACTTGTGATGGCGGCTGCGAGTCTTGACGACGTCTATGCAATTACTCTGTTCAGCGTACTTCTCGGCATTGTCTTTTCCACAGGTGAGGATTAAGGACATAGAATCTGTTAAAGTGCGAAGGAAGGAAGAGGACCAAAGGTGAAGTTGAAAGCTGTTTATTATGCTAATCTAGTTGATAATTGGTTCTGAACTTATGTTGGTTCTCTTACAATTAGCTATTCCTTGGTTATCTTTTCTAGTAACCTTTCTAGATAATGGATGCCTCCACTTCAGGCGACAGTATCTTATGGAGTGTGCTGCGGGCGCCGCTGGAAGTGCTTGGCGGAGTGGTTGTGGGGGCGGCCGCCGGCGCCCTTCTCTCCCTCGCGCCTTCTTCTGCTAGACTACGCCTTCTTCTTACTGCCGCGGCTGCCGGATTCCTTGTGTAAGTTTGTTAGCATAAGTGTATGGTTGCGATCGGTAACGGAGAGAGAGAGGGAGAGAGAGAGAGAGATAAAACAGAGAGAGAGAGAACACACAGAGATAGAGAGAGAGAGAGAGAAGAGAAAGTAGAACAGAGGCGATACTGCTGGGAAATGAATCTTTCTTTCCCATGATATAACCCTTGTTCTCAGCTCGGTAAAGTACGGCGTTGACTCCGCGGGTGCTCTTTCCGTTTTAGTCGGCTCATTCGTCGCAGCAATTGGATGGAAGAGGAATTCAGTAAGTGTATTACTTTTCATACAGAACTTCAATTAAATAACTCCGTGAAACCCTTTTGATTTTGATTGCCTACTGAGAAGGAAATAGGCACATTTGGAGTAGATGTGCATTCTTTTTTATTCAAAAGAATTTCATCAGATTTAAGACCAGTTTCTGTTCTAGTAAGCAATTTGTAGTCGGTGTCTTCGGAAGAACTGGGCCTTCGAATTCTGTGGGACCGTCTCTTCCAGCCTCTTCTCTTTGGGCTCATCGGCTTTGAACTCTCACTTCATCTAGTTTCTTTTTTTTAAATTATTTTCTTATTATGTTTATTACAACTTTCTAGTTTAACTGTTACAAATTGTTGGGCATTTTTCCTTGATTATTTAAACATTTCTTAATGATCGTTGTTGCATTGGTATAGGTGACTCCAACCATGGTTCTGCCTGGCATCGGAGTGCTCCTGACTGGACTGGCTGTTCGTTCTGCTGTTGCCTTTTTCGCCGTGCTAGGTTGGATAGGAACAGTGCTCTCTCTGTATACCCCTCTCTCTCTTTACTCCTCTCTCTCTCTCTCTCCTTCTCGCTCTCTCACTCTATTTCCCCCACTCTGGCTAAGCCTTCCCTTGCTATCTCACTTTCAGCTGTGACATGTTTGTCTGCTCGCCCAATTGACGGCAACGATAGTCGTGTTATTTGTTGCTGGAATTACTTAACTTGCTTTTTTTTTAAACAATAAAACTGCCCGGAATGCCTACTTTTGTTCTGTTTACTGGCGCTTCTTTCTCTCACTTCGAGAACTTGTGCAGGTATTTCTCTTTTAATTTCCTCTAGCTTTTCTCCTCTCACTGTGCAGTTCTATATCAGTTCGCTCTTTCTATTTCGTCCCTTTCTCTCGATTTCTCTCTCTCTATCTCTCTCTCTTTCTCCCTCTCTCTCTCTCTTTCTCTCTCTCTCTCTCTTCTCTACATCTGTACTTTCACTCTTGCGCTTTCTCCCTGTCTCTGTGGTTGACAGTTTCTCGATTTGCCGATATCTCTCTTCCGTCATGGAAAGAGAAGAAGTTGTATGCTCAGGCTCGGGTCTCTCCGTCCGCGAGCGTATCTTCGTCTCTATTGCGTGGCTGCCCAAAGCAACTGTACAGGTATGCAGCACACTTCCTTTTCCTTTTTTCTAACCCTACAATGCATTTATTCTTCTTTTTAAATGTTATTATTACCTCCAAGCATATAAATTGAAGTATCGTTTCATCTGCTAATCTATCCCACTCCTTGGCTCTCTCTCTCTCTCTCTCTCTCTCTCTCCCCTCTCTTTCACTCTCCCCCTCTCTCTCTCACTCTCCTTCTCTCTCTCTCACTCTCCCTTTTCCTCTCTCCATCCCCTCCAGGCAGCCCTCGCACCCGCTGCCTTGGATTTGTGCACCTCGCTTGGGTCTGTCCGCTGCTCCCCCACAGATGCGTCCTCTGCTCGGACCGTGTTTACGGTGGCCGTGCTGGCCATCTTGACCACGGCGCCAGCTGGCGCGGCCGCTATCCGCCTCGCCGCCCCGCGCCTTCTCTCGCCAGACCAGGAGATAAGAGAGGGCGATGAGGGGGACAGAGATCATGAAGACCATCGCATGCTACCTATGGAGTCAGAGAAGAGCAAAACAACCGAGTCAGAGAATACCACAGGCTAGAATTATTATTAGGCTGATGGTGGTGAGATATTATATTAGTTGTTATTGAAAAGATATTATAAACGATTAGTGCTGAACTACAAGAGATTATGAGCCTTCTTGAATTTTAACACTTCAGTCCTAGATAGTTCTTTATAATGTCTTATTTCTTTCTCTGTAAAAAGTGTTCATTATTGTTTAAATGATTTCGACAATCATGACTTACAATCCGGTTTTTCGAAGAGTGCAATAAGTCCCCTTTGTTTGCAGGTGTTCTTTCATTGTGTGCTTTTATATCGTTATCTTGATCTCGTCGAATAAACGAGCGATTATGGTTCAACGATTATGTTTCTGAGGTGGTTTCAAGTGTTCAAATGGGCACCGAGTATATCTGGCTAAAAAAGGGGGGGGGGTTGGTCTTAACATTTCAAAACTGGAGGGCTCGTTATGATGATTGAAGAGTGATTTAGAGTGTGGTAGCAGATGTTCAAGTTGCGTTGCTCGGCGCAGAACTACGCGTGGGGCAAGGCGGGAGTCTCCTCTGAGGTGGCTCGTCTGCTGGCTGATGGCCGCCATGTCGATAAGATCGACGACAAGCAGCCCTACGCTGAGGTACGGTAGAATTTAGCTTTCAACGTCAGATGCTGTGAAGCATTCCCAATTTGTTGGGTCCTGTTTGTATTGCCTTGGTTAATAGTAGCACTGACCGCGGAATACTGTAGCCTTTCGTTTCAAGAATTGAAATGTTTGACAGCTCTGGATGGGAGTGCATCCGAATTGTCCATCTCGTATTCTGGCCGATGAAGGGGAGAAGGAGAGCGAGCTTCTCTCAGACAGACTGCACAAGCATCCTGAGCTACTCGGCACTCATGAACAGGGTTTATGACTCGATCTTCCTTTTCATTCCTCTGCCTCTCTCTCTCTCTCTCTCGCTCGTTATATGGCCTGTAATGACGTTACCATTTTACAGGAACTCTTCAGTTCCTCTTCAAGGTTCTCTCCGTTGAGAAGGCGCTCTCTGTTCAAAGTCATCCTACCAAGGTCTGCCGAATCTTTCTTATCGCTTGGCGTATTTCATCCTTATCGTATTGAAAATAACGTATTACGATAACATTGTGAACATAATAGCTGACAAGTACATAAAAGCTTAAGATGTTATTGTTATTAATCGATAAAGAAAGAGTGTGAGTGTGCAGGAGCAGGCTCGCGAGCTGCATTCGAGCGACCCAAAGAACTACCCGGACCCGAATCACAAGCCGGAGATGGCCATCGCTCTCACTGACTTCCAACTGCTCTGCGGCTTCCGACCGGCTCAGGAGATTTACGACAATATCAGTGGTTGGTCAATTCATTCGTCACAGTGTTTAAATACTCACTGAAGGGTTCACCATCGGATATCTCTCTCTCTCACTCACTCTCTCGAACTGACTCTCTATCTCTTTCACTTTCTCACGAAAACTCATTCAGCTTTCCCTCCCCTCTTCCTCCTCGCCGGGAGCGAGAGAGTGGAGGTCCTCCAGACGGGAGCTGACGAGAAGGAGAAGGAAGCCGCTCTGCGCGACATCTTCACTAGCATCTGGAGTCTCCCTCAGGAGGCAGTTACCAAGGCGGTCGACGAATGCATCAAAATCATTGAAAACAGTCAGACTATTCATTTCGCTTTTTTTTACATTATAGAGTGTGGAATATTTAACGAATTTCTTTTCTACACAAGGGCCAAGGTGAAATTTTTTGAGTAATAGCGAAATAATCCCCCTTCCTGCTTCCAGAAAAGTCTGGCCACGTTCCGTTGAGTCCGCTGGATGAACTGCAGCTCGGGCTGAACAAGGAGTTCCCTGGCGGAGATGTCGGCGTCTTTGCTCCCCTCTTCCTCAACTATTTTACTCTCCGACCTGGCCAGGCCACTTTCCTCGGCCCAAACAGACCCCATGCCTATCTTAAAGGAGGTTCGTATTCGACTTCTTCTTGTTTTGTCATCTGTTGATATCGATCTACCTGTCGTGGAGTAATGTTTCAATCACTTTAAACATGTTTTATTTGCCAAAAGTACAAATCATAATTAGATGATGATTAGATTGCATCGAGTGCATGGCTTGTTCGGACAACACGATTCGTGCTGGTCTCACTCCGAAATTCAAGGTTAACTAATTCTGTCCATTTTGTACTCTTATCGTATTTTTTTCACCGTTATTAAATTCTATCCTTAGTATCATTTGTTAACAAATTATCGCTTCGATATATCTCGTCAATGCGGTTTTTCTTGGAATACAATTTGGCTCGGTTTTCTTTGAGGATATCAAGACGCTGTGTGCTAATCTGGAGTACACGATGAGTGGGCCTCCGATCCTGCAGAAGGAGGTTTGCATGCACAATAATTGGCTCGCTTGCAGAAAAAGAAAGTCGTTTTTGCTTGTTCTACTCAGTCCAGCATATTTTTTAACGAGGAACGCATTCTGTATTGAATACTTGGTTGCACATTGGCATGTCTCCTGCTGGCCCCTACCCTCCGCGGGTCTGTTTTCCTGTTTTCCTTCCTGTAGTTAGACATGAAAAGGGCCCGTGGCATGGTAGCCACTAAGTGTTGACTCAGTCACCAAGTGGTCACCATGTCACGTGCCCCTTCTGTCGACCGGAAGAGCTCCCTAATGGAAGGAGGATGTCAATCGATCCGAGATAGTCTGGCTTGGTCAGGCACGCCTAGTCGGAATACCCCATTGTACGTGGCTTGATAACGCAGCAGCGGTTAAGGCGTCCATTTACTGCGCCAGGGGTCCGACTGGGATGGTTATTATCGTTGTTACACGCGCGTGTAGATGCTGACCCCTGGTCTCTCGTTTCTCTCATTGGCGAGAGATGTGCACTCTTTCCAGATAAACAACAAGGGGAGAGACAGAAATAGCCGGCCTGGGGCGCCAATAACAGTTTTTAGGCATTCTTCACCTCCTGCTAAAAAGCGCAGCGATGGTAGAGCAAATGGCTTGTTTTATATCTAGGCTGTACGCCAAATGCCGGATGAGCCGCTCCGAGGGAAGTCAAAGTTATTGACACTCCCGAGAGCACCGCATGGAGTTATGTTGATAGGAAAAAATTTATTCATTGATTTGAAAAAGACATATTTCTCAGGTTCCAACGGGAGCAGTGGAGCATGGAGGAGATACTTACGCGCCCCCTGTCGAAGAATTCGCCGTCCAACAGATCACAGTTGGGAATTGAAGAGATTGTTTTTAAGAGAGGGGAAGCAGTTGAGAATACCTGGAAAGAGGCGAAAGAGATAGAGATGCAGGTGGATTAGACAGGAGACGAGAGAAAGAGAGAGAGAAATAGAGAAATAAATCAAGCGTTCAATTGACAGGAGTGGACTGGCAGCTTCTTGACAGCCGGCGCGTGCTCCCTTCTCTTGGTCATCTGCGGTGATGCCATCCTGTCTGCCCCTGCCATCGCAGGCGGAGAGCCGCAAAGCGTGAAGATCACTCGAGGTGACGTCATCTTCATCCCGGCCAGCACCCCCAAAGTAGATATCCACGCAGCATCCACCAACACCTTCCATGCATGGCGGGCTTACACTCCCAGGAAGGGATAACAAGTAACACCCGGATGCAATAGTGCGAGGCTAGCACCGCCATTCCTCCGTTTACTGCCCCTTTTCCATATATTTATCGATTTTGAAACAGGTTGATTGATAGAGCAGGCTAATTGTAATTGTCACAAGCGCGCGCGTACCGTAATATAATAGCAAAGTTCCGGCAGAATTCATTAGAAATGTTCTTGGGCATCGTCTAGAGATAGGAATGTCTTGATGCTGATTGTATTAGCCATTGGTCACAAATGATGGAGTACAGTCTCTTCGAATTCTTTCCCATACCATTTGAAGTTTGTCAGTGTGTAGTCCGATCGAATGAACCCTATACATTATCACATAATTTAATAAACATTTTGACCTACTTCATGACAAAGATGAAATCTACATATAACACATGTAGGTAGGGACAAGGAATTTAGGGGTGAGATAAAAGTGTAAAAGAAAGATTGGCACTACTCAGCTATTCCCACCCCAGAGGTTGAAATTTTTTTTTGAAATTTTTTTTGCTGAAATTCACCCCAAGGGGGTTTTGAAGTACGGGGAGCACGAATATCACATTCATTTCTTAGCAAGACGTTATTTTCCCGAGTTAAAGTAAGCATACGGTATATGGGCTTTTTGCTCCAAACTTCGTTTAAGTCATGTCATAGGTGTTACTTTAGATGTGGAATATGAATTTGATACTCATTATTTTCTGTTTACTTGTATTTTCCATCTAGAATAACACATATGACATGGTTTACACATCATTTGGAGCAAAATGACTATATACGGTATAGATACCGTAACTCGGGCAAACGACGTCGTGATAAGAAATGAATGTGATATTCGTGTTCCCCGTACCGGAAAACCCCTTGGGGTGAATTTTAGCGAAAAATAGTTTCCGAAAATTTTTTTCGATCTCTGGGGTGGGAATAGCTGAATAGCTCCGAAAGATTTATTGGAGACGGAAATGAAGACAAGCGAGATACATGCTCATTCCTTCAGAAGATCAAGTCGAATAAAAATGCAGCGATTATTGCCACGAAATCACAGCCGCGACACACGGCACACTATCGGAAAAAAAAGATTCGTCGCAGGAAAACACAAACTCGATGAAACTCTTCTTTACTTGCAACCCGTTCCATTTGCTACATTAGTAGAAGGAGAGGGGACAGATGTAGACATGGAAGAGAGCTGAGAGATATGGAAAGGGGGCAGAGAGATTTGGAGAGCGGGCAGAGAGATGGAGGGTGGGATGAGGGCAGAGATGTGATTAGGGAGAGGGACGAAGCCTGGCCGCCCTGGCCAGCCGTTCGATCAGTTCGCTCATCTCCTTGACTTCTCCAGCCGGCTGCTTCGTCCACTTGCCGTCCTTGTCCTTCTTCCTCCCCGTCGCCAGATGGTACGAGCCATCCGCGTGTACCACGCGCGGTTTACCCTGCATAGCATTCATTTATTTATTTTTAAATCTTTATTTCATGTTCAAGTAATGTGGAAAGAACCACGTACCGTCGCCTGGTAGGAGAGGTAGAAGCGACTTCCCTGCGGCAGAAGACGACTCTTGAGCTGAGAGAGCTGAACATATTATCTTTATTATTGTTCTAATCTTTAAGTTTATTTATTCATTTAATTATTAGCGAGTTCAAAATTGGCATGACGTCTTCCCACTAACCGTCTCGGTAGATGGCTGCGGTTGGACGCTCTCTGACGAGGAAGATGGAGTGGCTGCCGCAGAAGCAGTGGGCGTGGCCACTGGTGACAAAGTGGGCGTGGCCAAGTTAGCATGAGTGGGAGGAGTGATATCGCCACTGCTTGCAATGGCCAGAGGCTGAAGAAGCTTCATTAGTATTTTTGAAAATTAATTTTTACTCGATAAAAAATTACTTTCTATGATATTCACACCTGGACGCGAAGCCTGTCCTCGGCTGCCGCGTCCTTCTCTTTTCCTTCCGATTCGCTTGCATCTGGAATCGCGTCTTCTCTCGTGCTGTCCAACGTCACGACTGGAATGTTGCGAGTGGGCGGAGTTATAATCAAGACCGAAGGATCGACGGCCGACTCTTCTGGGCCAATTGACATGTCGAAGGAATCTCCAGGCGAAATCGGCTCTTTTTCCTGAAATGCAAATCGGTTACAATTCGCTGACTGTCTCGCTGTAAAAAAAAATGTCAAATCCAGCTGACACTTTCGGAAGGGGATTTGAGCGTGCCCCCCTCGCCTGAGGATCCCTTGTCCGGAGTGGTTGAGAGAGGCATCACATAAGGCGTGGCCATTTCAGTCGAAGTGGGTGTGGCCACTACAGTGGAAATCAGCGTGTCCTTGGGAGTGGAAGTGGGCGTTGTTGCTTGGTAAGAAGAGTGATATGGAGAAGACACTGGGGCGACGGCAGAGAGAGTTGCAGATGGCGAAGTCGGCAGAATAATGGATTGCTAAAACAATAGATAAGTCGTCCAAAGCGACTTTATCTGAACTTCTTTTTAAATGCACAATTAAACATTTATTGTGTCAATATATTTTGATTCGCTCCAAAAAAAGGAACGAGTCGGACCCTTTCATCGGGAGTCTGCCGAATTCGAGTGCTATCGAGAGTGACGAGCGGAATCTTTCGCTGTTGAGGAGTCAGAATGAGCACCGAAGGATCGGCCGGTCCTTGAGATGACCCATCTGAAGACAGTTCGGGAGAGTCTTCCGGATCCGAATCGGTGGTCGGGGCCTGGAAAAGATTCACATACTCTTTAATCTTTTCGTTTATTAAATCGAGAACGAGATCCGAACGACTTCTCTGACCAATCCTTTAAAGAACGCGGCCGTTTTTCTGGGAGGACGAACACTCGAAGATTGGCTCTCCTCCTCCTCCGCCTCCTTGTTCGCTCCTTCATCTCTGGATGTAATGAAGTGAGCTTCGATGGAAGACTGCAAAAAGACTATTGTATGATGTTGAACTAATCTTTCCAATTCTCTAAACAAACCTTCTGTTCAATCAATCGGTTTTCAGATCTCGTCGTCTCCACAACTCCCGAACATTCACCAGAAGCCAGCTGAACTATTCTTTTTGTTAGAATTTTCACATGCATAAATAATTACTTTAGCTTCTTAACTATTATCAGAGTTCACTGAAATGCGGATTAATAGATCGAATGCTCACATAGCCTTCGCTTCCAGCAGAAGAGAAGGCAGTATCTTCATCTGTGAAACCTTTCCAAGTCCTAAAGTTTGTAAAAAGAAATTACACATTATCTTTACATAGGCACATTATCTTTGCTCATCTTTTTTTTATAAAGTGTCAATGCCCGCCTGTTCATCTCCAATAGAAGATTCTTGTCCGGCCAACTCAGGCGAAGTCTCGAAATCATTCGATCTCTCGCGGGAATGGATACTCAAAGGCCGATGTATGATCTGCAAAGGGTGGCCGGGAAAGGATGGAGTGGTCGAAGGAGGCTCCGCCTCTTCTTCATCCGGGATATAAGAGTGGATACGGGAAGAGTGAAGAGCGCTCTGGAAAGAAGGAGAGATTTTGAGAGGCGGAGAACAGTGAACGAGATGAGAACAGAGTAGAAATTCGACGGAATTGAGGGAATAAAGGCGTTTTCACCTGTTGCTCTTGCTCAGATGCTGCGGAATCCGCATCTTCAACCAGTTGAGAAAGGACGATAACCGACTGTTCCTTTAAAAAAAACTGTTTTATGTAATTTAATTAGCATTGAATTATTTCTAATCAAGTCTTAATGTTACTTCAATATTTCACAACTGACATGGTTGCTGGCGACTGAAGCAGCGGCAGGCTAAGTCCTGCTCTGGAGGCAGCGGTAGTAGGTCTTTGGAGTCAGGAACATCACGGAAGAATCGCATGGCGGGGTAGATTCCTGTGCGTAAGTTTCTTCTAATCTACTACATTACTTTTCCATTTTCATTTTTTATTTATTCATGAATTGATGCTGACTTCGGCAGAAGAAGAGTTCTCCTCGTCTCCAGTCCCCCCTCCTCCTTCCTCTTCACTTCTACCGAGGTCTAGTGTGAGGGTGACTCTCGCTTCGTTCACTGATCCGTTGGAGCTTGAAGTCTACAATTTATTAATATTTACATTTTATATTTAAAAAAAAACCCATGTTTTTTTTTTGCAAGCAATACTTATTTTACATCTAAAGCACAATAAATAAAGAATGAGATGATAGTGGACTTTCAGACAAGCCAACCTTATTATGGCTTTCGAGCCCAGGGCGGGAATCGGTTGGCCAGTTGTGAATGTGTTCTGAATTGTGAATTCCTTTAGCACTCATTTTTCCCAAAATTAGAAAAGTGTTGTCAGCATTTTCTCAAAATCTTGCGTGTGATGAATGCACCTGGGTGCGGAGAGGCGCCTCGGGGCGGCTTCCAGGCGGAGAATTGGCTGGCATCTGGCGTAGCGGGCACGTCGAAGTGGACCGCCGCCCGATGAGGCAAGCGGGGCGCAGGGGAATCGGAAGGATCTGCTTCGTCTGCAAATACATAGGTTTTTTTTTCTTGTTGTTGTTATTCATATGTATTACCACATTTTTCAGTAGATAAAACCTCACGAATATTACGAGATTTAAAGAAATATTAGAGATTACATTAAACATAGAAGATAAGCTAAACCTTGTAGAGGTATGATGAATTTTCCGCCATCCTCACCAGCCGCCGTAGTAAAGTGTCGCTTTTTGAGGGGTAATCCTGAGGTTGTTACCCATGAGGGTAAAACCATTACCCCTTAGTTTCGCCGGTCATTATCCTGATTGTGAGGGTAATCTCAGCTGAAAGATGCTGTCTTTTCCTTTCTTATATTTTTTGGTGCTGTGTTGAGTCATCCCTGCTCCATTCCTGCTTCATCTCCATTCTACTGTCGCTCCCAGTTGGGACCATTACGACGCGGACTACAACAACACCTTGCTGCATCACACTTTATATCCATAATTTTCTTCTTGGAAATTCACCTACAGCAAAAACAGCTATTTGTAACAAGAATCTAACAGTGAATGAAAAGCAAAGGGATGGGTCTAAACAAGAGTGTACATGGATATCAGCCTTACTAAAGGGAAAAGAAGAAAAGAGGAAGAAAAACAAAAGCACAAAAGGAAAAATCTGCGCAAAATGAATGTCGAGCTAGCTATTCAAGCTTCCCTAGAGAAAGGAGAAACAGCAACACAAGGACAGATCACCGGCATCGTAATTCAACAGCATCTCTTATAATACAGACTAAAATGAGCTATTTGTTTAGTATTAAGATGAACAGTCTCCACGCCATCACTGCCTACCAAGTTACAAGGAATATCCTATAATAAAGTCGCTTTGTAGCACAAAAACTAGTAAATGTGGCAAGAGCAAACACACAGATCACATATATTCCATAACACAACAGGAATTTAATATGGAATAATGGAAAAATTAAGATTCGAGTATGCATTCCAGATGGCCAAGACGGTATCGAAGGGAATACGGTGGGGAATGGCGAAACGAATGTCGAATCCCTTAGCGCTGAAGTGAGAGTCGCGGCAGGATCAAGCGTCAGACCAACTGAAGAAGAAATTTTAATTACATATGAAAATCCACCGTATTCAAAGTAGAAATGGACATAGAAATGGACATTCCCAACTTACAGTATCACAGTATCCCGTAAAATGACCCCTAAAGACGTCAAATAAAAAGAACATTACCGAGTTGATGAGTCTATTGATGATGGCTAACGTGTGGTCACGTTCAAATAACGAATGAATTAATGAAATGATAAAAAAAAGAAAGAACCACGAGTGCACGCGCAATGTGAAGCTGAAGAGTGGAGCTGGAGAGCGGAACTGGAGAGGCGACGGGAGCATCTCGGCCGGTGGAACAGCGCCGTCTTGCGCGGCTGCCGCTGAGTCCACTTCCATCTTAAGAGATAGAGAGAGGGAGAGAGAAAAAGAGATGTCAGTTGTGGCGCTATTCTAAGAAAAAGGCACATGATCAATCACAAACAAACTACAAACAATCCCCAATATGTTTAAGGTTTTCATTTACAGAGAACTTTAGGAAATTAAAATTTCGTAAAGAAAGAGAGAATGAATACATATGGTTTAGCTAACGAAAGTTTTAACGTTCATATTCTATACGAATAAAACGATACAAATGACAGTAAAAAACTGAATGTTACACAGTAGTTAAAATTGAAGCGAACGAAATAAGCATACGAAGAATAAGAACCTGGGCCTTGTTCTCTTCGTTCAGCTCGGGCAGCTTGGCTGGCGCAGTTTCTGAAGCAGCCGCGGCGGCCTCCTTCGTCTTGTCGTCACTCACGTGATGGCATATATAAAAACAATAAAGCATAGACTTAACTGTAAACGGCAATTAAAATAACATACTCATAATGAAATTACATTACAATTGAAATGCTAATTTAGAGTGAATCTTTCAAGGTTCCGTACAGTACGCCGATACTTTTACCACAAATACTATATTCGTAATTTGGCGCTGGACGATGAAAGGTAAAAACGGTTATGCCAATGCGTATTGGCATAACCATTTTACACATGAGGTTGACCGCGTCTCCAAGAATTGCATGCTCTCTCGGTCTATCCTCGTAACCCAAACATTACCCCTCAGCCTTTACCATGCCATTACCCATGAGGGTAAACAATGGTGGCATGCTAGATATTACGAGAGAGCACGCTCATGCCAGAGATTTAGATAGATTATCCTCATGGGTAACATCCTGAGGATTACCCCTCAAAAAGCGACACTTTACTACGGCGGCAGAGAATGCGTGGAAGCAACCACTCTCGAAGACGAGCGTTGTGATGAATGAGATGGGCGAAGGGAGGGAATCATGGATCACCCGCTATTTGCATTCCCCATTCTGTGAATTTTAATTAGGCTCGTATGCAAAATACATGAGGCTAACTATTTCCTTTCTTTATGCTGTTAAATTTTCAATATAAAACTTCTATCATATAGCAATTCTTTCAGAAATATAAAAGTAAAATTTATACAACTTTTTATAGATAAAAAGCCAATATCGTTAAAATAATATTGAAAGGAAGTAAAGTCGATCACGGAGGTAAATATCTTGTGGTAGTCCTTGTGGAGAGACTATGTACAGTCGCGCTCATAAAAACTCGGAATTCCGAGAGATCCATTCAGATGAGCGCGACTGTACGTAACGAGGAAGCTTGTCGGTGTATGTATGTATATATAGACATGGGTCGGGAGCATCCTGCGAGTTGTAGTTCTGATGGCACTGTTATGAGATCCATTCAGAATACCACACGTTATGGAAATGAGGTACTTGAATAAAACTTTGTCATATACAAATTCGAAAATTTGAAAGATGCAACGAAAGTGCTATGACCTGTAGCTTGTCAGTAAAATGACAAAGCGACCAATAGGGGAATATCAAAGGCATTTCTGCGAGATGCTTGGACGGCGAGTGGTGGCTGCAGTGGCAGCTCAGCTTCTGCTCGTCTCCGCTCTCTCGACTTCCGCCTCCACTTCTGGCCCTGACAAGAATAGAACTGCTATCCCTGAAGACTTCGCTGACATATCGCTATCCAAAGACGTATGGCTGCTTTCGTGTCACGATAACTCGCAGAATTGCCTCATTTGGCTGCCAATACAAACTCATACATGCTATATATTTCTGACTATGGAATTATTAATAATAAGACATATTTATACCTGAAGGAACACATTATTTTAATTATATATTTTTTGAGACGGTTGTGACTACGGATGGCGGTTCCTCTTCAAGAATGGCTTCGATGGCGACCACCACAGAGACACTCTCCTCTTCTCTCACCACTTCATTGCCTAAGGCCACGACATCTTCATCAACCTCTCTCTCATCAGCTGCCGAGCCCTCCACCGAGGGCTTCACTCCTGGCACCACTACGCCACCGCCAAGTGAGCACATGACATATTTGCCCAATATGCTAATTTAATGTTGTATAAAAATCATTCGTGGCCTGTAGAAAAATTTAAAGAAGAATTCTTTATTCAGCTGGAGCTCGTCGCAAGATCAAAGTGAGCAAGGACTTCATCAGAACACTTCACACGGTGAACGAGTGCTCAAGTACGAAGTTACTCTCTCTCTCTCTCTCATTCTCTCTTTCTCTTTACCATATCCTTCTGTCTATCTCTCTGCCTCTCTCTTTCTCCCAGCTTCTTTCTCCCACATTGTCCTTGCTCTATTCTTGCTTCCTACTGTTCTCTCAAAATAGTGTAATGTGGATGTCTCCTCTGCAGCATCTGCCGAAGCGGATCCCCACCTCGAGAAGGAGGCTCTCCATCTCTCGATTATCGTCTACATCGCCTTCGTCATCTTCTCCGCTTCACAGGTTCGATAACTGAATCAACGAGTAAATAAAATAAAATTCTTACCTTTTTTCCCAAATTGAAAAGAACCGCAATCTCACCACAAAAAAACAAAAGAATGGTCGGCTCGGGTAAACATGTTTATGTCCATATTTAGGCAACACCATTGCAATGTAACCGGATGCATAGAAATAACACTTTCTTAATTCGGGTTTAAGAACATTGCTTTTTAGTATTCGGGAGAGCAAAGATGTATAATTAGCTGATTCTCAGATTGGAATCGTGGCCGCAGGCTGCTTGCGCGATCGGCGCCGTGCCGCGCCAGCTTCTCTTGAGAGAGAGAGAGAGAGAGAGAGAGAGAGAGGCAAAAGAGAGGCTTTCGATGCCATCTAAAACACCCGCGAACTCTACATCCACAATTCGTAAGCGCCCTTGGCGTTACGAACTCACTTCATTCCCCGAGATGGATAAAGAGTTGTTAAGTTTCTTCTTTGGAATCGTCGCACATCTCTTTCTTCTTTGCACATCTCTTTCTTCTTTGCTCTCTTTCTTCTTTGCTCTCTTTCTTCTTTGCTCTCTTTCTTCTTTGCTCTCTTTCTTCTTTGCTCTCTTTCTTCTTTGCTCTCTTTCTTCTTTGCTCTCTTTCTTCTTTGCTCTCTTTCTTCTTTGCTCTCTTTCTTCTTTGCTCTCTTTCTTCTTTGCTCTCTTTCTTCTTTGCTCTCTTTCTTCTTTGCTCTCTTTCTTCTTTGCTCTCTTTCTTCTTTGCTCTCTTTCTTCTTTGCTCTCTTTCTTCTTTGCTCTCTTTCTTCTTTGCACATCTCTTTCTTCTTTGCACATCTCTTTCTTCTTTGCACATCTCTTTCTTCTTTGCACATCTCTTTCTTCTTTGCACATCTCTTTCTTCTTTGCACATCTCTTTCTTCTTTGCACATCTCTTTCTTCTTTGCACATCTCTTTCTTCTTTGCACATCTCTTTCTTCTTTGCACATCTCTTTCTTCTTTGCACATCTCTTTCTTCTTTGCTCTCTTTCTTCTTTGCTCTCTTTCTTCTTTGCTCTCTTTCTTCTTTGCACATCTCTTTCTTCTTTGCACATCTCTTTCTTCTTTGCACATCTCTTTCTTCTTTGCACATCTCTTTCTTCTTTGCACATCTCTTTCTTCTTTGCACATCTCTTTCTTCTTTGCACATCTCTTTCTTCTTTGCACATCTCTTTCTTCTTTGCACATCTCTTTCTTCTTTGCACATCTCTTTCTTCTTTGCTCTCTTTCTTCTTTGCTCTCTTTCTTCTTTGCTCTCTTTCTTCTTTGCTCTCTTTCTTCTTTGCTCTCTTTCTTCTTTGCTCTCTTTCTTCTTTGCTCTCTTTCTTCTTTGCACATCTCTTTCTTCTTTGCACATCTCTTTCTTCGCAGTTTCTTGGTTGTCTGTATAACTTTCAAAAGATGCTTGCAAAAACAACTACGCAATGTGAGCATTAACGCCAGTTCGAGGGATCCTTCATTGGGCACATGATATCAACTAGTATTGCGTACATAGAAAAGAAGTATAGAGAAAAGTACATAGAAAAGTGCCTGGCCGGATCGCAACATAAGAAGAACAAACAGTAGAGAGAGAGAATTCGTTCTTACCATTCCGTGACCGTACATTGTGTACTCGGCAGCCAAAGAACATGAAAGTACGCGCCTGGCTGTCGCTTCTGCAGACAAGAAGAGCTGTTTTCTCCGTACCTTCAATGGCTACAGCCTACACACAACAGAGTGCTTGAGCAAGAGAAGAGCAGGCAGAGACACTTTTCGTTCCTCATCCTCCCGACGCCTCCTCGATATCATTACTTTCTATACTCTTCAAGAAAATCTACTTCATAAAAGCAATACAAACTTTCTTGCTGGGTTTTTTTCTTTTTTTTTAACCCATGAGTAAATATTTTGTAGTTTTAATCCAATTATGGCGCTGGCGATGCCTTTTGTGTTTTTTTTTTGCCAAGGTATTATGGATGAATAGTATGCGCTGCCCTAATTTGCAAGCAGCATGTATACTGCGGTACGGCTCCATGGTGTCTCATTCTTTCTCCTTTCCCGTTTACCGCACTCCGACCCTCTCATTCGCCTCCCCTTCACTCGCTCTCTCTCTCGCTCTCTCTTTCTCTCTCTCTCTCTCTTTCTCATCTCCCATTTCCTCGTTCTTCCCCTCCAATCCTCCTTCCTTCTTGTCTCTTCTCCTCTCACATCAACGAGCACATCGACGGCAAAAAAGAAAAGGAAAAAGGGCAGTGAATGGAAATGATGGCCGATCTGACAGGTGACAAGAGGCAAAAAGCATTGCCATAACCGGTCAGCCGGTCAGCACGTACCGTCTGAATCTATAGAGGCATGACCTTTTTTGGCAACTCTTCTGCTCTCTGTCTCTCTGTAAGTTTCTCTCTCTCTCTCTCTCTCTCTCTCTCTCTCTTTCTTTCTTTCTGTTTCTCTCTATATCCGCTGCTCTATTTCCCTCTCCTCCTCTCGCTCCCGCCTCACACCTTTTTTACCTAATGTTCCTCACTATTCTTTGCCACTGGTTCCTTCGTCATCTTTATCATCCCTGCCCCCCCTCATTTCTGTCTCTGTTGCTTCCTTAATAGCTGGCGTTTAAGCTTTCCAGTGTGTGTTAATGAGTAAAAATAGGGCACTATCATATCCTTACGAAAACACAGCATCAACATAATTTACATAATATAATTTATTGAAAGAACGGGCTGGAAGGGTCCAACTTGACTACAGCATAGCTTGCAAATCGCAAGGGGTGAATTCATGATCATATGGAAAGAGACATTCAGGAAATGCAGTATATTTCTTTGAGCGGACTGGTTTCTTCATGGGCGTTCCGTTTTGAGTACGGAGAGAGGAACATGCTGAATTATTTTTTTTCCTCATTTCGAGGCTTACTAATAAGTTCAACTCGTTTAAGTGGTGCAAGGAACCGACTTTCGCTACATACATTGCATGTCTTTTATTTTCTTGCGAATCTTTGCATTATACCGTTCAATCCATTTGCTCAACTCATAACATTATTTTATTCTCTTTAAAAATTGTATAGTACGTGTGATTTAAAGAGTTGTGGTCATTGGTTCTTCAATATAATTCTTTGTTATTCTTCCTAAAGTAATCACTTATCACACTTCTCGTTTAAAATAAATCTGTTGAATTTCTTCAGTAGATGATAAGTACAAGCGTACTCTCGCTTTCTCAACGAGAGCATAAATGAGAAAGCGAGAGATAGATATGGAGAGAGTGAGCGATTGAAAGAGAGAGTAGGAGAGAGAACGGAAGAAGCGGAATAAGTCAAAAGTTCGAAAGTAACGAAGTAGGAAGTGGCGATGAAAAAATTTAAAGAGTCTTCAAATCTTTTTGAATTTCGAGAGTTTCAAAATTAGTAATTGTGATATACCAGCAAGAGGCTCTAGCCCTTCGAGAAATGTATGATTATGCACTCTTGAAAGCAGGATTTAATAAGAGAGGGGATGGAGAAATGATAAAGAATGATAGAGACAGTGTGAGAGAAAGAGAGAGAGAGAGAGAGAGAGAGAGAGAGGAGAGAGAGAGAGTGGAGAACTGGCCATAAAATAGAAAGGTGGCCGAACAAGCGAAAATTTCACTGCCTGGAAAAGCGTGAATGTGAGCAGAGATAGACCAAAAGGTGTCTAGGCCGACTGATGGTGACAAGAAATTATGGAAACGATAGTGCTAGAGGATGAGAGAGAAAGTGAAGTAAGAAGGAGTCATAAAGAGAGAGAGAGAGAGAGAGACAGACAGCGAGAGAGACAGAGAGAAAGAGAGACAGAGAGAGAGAGAGAGAGAGAGAGAGAGAGAGAGAAAGGAATAGAAAGGACCATATTCAGGCATGGTGGAATGAAGGATATAGTCAATACGCTAGAAAGAGAACATTCAAGCGAGACAGAGAAACATAAAGAGATAAAGAGTAACATGGGACGATATAGAATGACCGGCCCTCCATCATCCGGTCAGATTTATGTTGTGGCTTTCTCTCTCTCTCTCCTCTCTCTATCTCTCTCTCTCTCTCTTTCTATTTTATCTCACACTCTTTCGATTTCTCTTCGCTTTAAACACGAGCCTCACGGCAAGCAACAGGTTGTCATGAAAAAAGTGAGAGTGCGACAAGAATCGTAACTCTCCCTCTCACCACTCTCTCCCCTTTCTCTCTCTCCATTTCTCTCTCACTCCCTCTCTCCCTCTGTCTCTCTCCTTCTGCCCCATCACTTCCCTAATATCCTCTGTCCGAGGTTGGAGGTGGCCGGAACGGCCTGCACTCCCTATCTTCTCATCTGATCAGTCGTGCTCTAATGCCCATGGCGCACTTCTGGAGTTACAAGGGAGAGAGGGCAGAGAGTACGAGAGAGAGAGAGAGAGAGAGAGGAGAGAGAGAGAGAGAGAGAGGGTGCGAAAAAGGGAACGAAGGAAGGGGAAGAGAAGGAAAGAAGAGATAGAGAGAGAGATATAGGAAGAAGGAAACCTTAAAGAATGACAATGGTAACCGCCCCAGGGCAGATCGTCCCCGGATGTCCGCTTCACGCATTTTTCTAGGAGGCAGATTCCCCTATAAATGTCGACACGCCGCCCTTTTCTTCCGAATAAAGAAGCCAATAATGTGTTGTCTGATCCACTTGCTTTCTTGTTGAAATCGTCTTCCATTATCACCATTGAATTTACAACAATATAATGATTTTTCCTTGGTCGATTTGTTTTTCTAAAAATACCCGGCGGAAACGGTTGCGCTTGTTTTTAATAATATTGTCGTGAGTAAAATAATACGGCACAATTCCTTCTTTTGATTCGTGGTCGCGTCTCTTTCTTAAATCATAACTCTTCCAGTTTCCATTGCAGCAAACCTCAGCGTTTCCAGTGTGGGGAAAGCGCCCTTCCAGAGAACATTTCCCCCTTTCGATTGAAGCTCCTCTCTGATTCTCTTCCCTGCAAATCATAGCCAAACCGAGTATTCCCTGCCCTCCTTCCACTCGGTGGTTGCCTTGGCAGCCTCTTCCTGTCTCTTCTCCTGCCCTTCCTCATCTGGCCCCGTCTGCTCTGATCTTCCCGAACATGGCCCTCAGGGGCTGTCTTGCCATATGCCTGGTATTCCTCTTCTGCGCCATGATAGGTAAGATTGGAAAAGAAGAAGAGCGAGTGAGAAAGATAGAGAAACAGAGAACTTGAAGATTTTTCTATTTATACAACTGAAACAAAGCACGATAAATATTTGTAAACATTAAGATACCTGTTTATTTGACTGACAGATTGCGCCACTCACACGTTTCCATTCGAGCCCCTCCGAGAGAGTGAGCGGGTCACAGAGATGGTCAATGAGAACTCGACAATGAACCGGCAGATGTACGAGTTGAATGCGGAGAAGCTGCGGCGACTTTGGCATCGCGCCATGGTCAAGACTCTGCTCAAGGTCTGCTTCTCCATTCATTTCCGCTCTTTTCCCGTTCGTTTTCATGCATATTGACAAGATATTATTATCTTTAACGTTCCTTATGAAATATGTAATAAGTATAAATGAACACTTTTTCCATTGTCTTTGTAAATCCTCTGCGAATGCTGCGGCCAGCGCCCACGCCTTCTTATTTCATAGCCGGGAATTTTCTTTCCAAGTTTAGCAAATGATCCGTTGACTTTCCGTTCATTGTCGTTCTCCTCACATGCTTTTCATGTTCGCCTTGAAGGTCCAAGCTGTCAGAGACACACTCTTCCCACACACTTTTCATTTTTTTTTCTCTACCTTTCTTCCATTTCTCATTGGTCTCTCAATGTCTCTCCTTATTCAAGCTGCAGAAAAATACATGATCTTTTGGCTTATCCCGCCAAAACTGGTCTATCATTGCAGTTTCACAGTGTTTCCTGGTTAGCCACTCTAAATGTACACTTATCCATTTACAGTGAGTTCTGCATCACACTTGTCACGCATAGCTAGGCGCCCCTTGGCAGATCCGTGTTGCGGGGGCGGATCTGCTGTTTGCTTTGGCTTATCTCTTCTTGATCCGATCGGATTACGCTTTATCAGTCTGCCGCTCCATCTTTGACAGAAAGAGAGAGAGAGAGAGAGAGAGAGAAGAGGAGAGAGAGAGAGAACGAAAGCAAGAGGGAGAGGGAGAGAAAGAGTACGAGAGTGAGAGAGACACTGTGTCCTTTCACACGTTCCGGTTTTTATAGGAGAGAGAGAGAGAGAGAGAGCGCAGAAATAGAGAACAGAGGGAAAAAGAAAGATTATCGCTTGGGAATATGCTCTTGTTTCTTTCGATCGTCTTATCTATTAGAAATAGCATTGATTTGAGGGGAAAGTACAAGACTTTGAGGAGTTGCCCTGCATTATTAATTAAAATAGGTTGATTTCAAATCCGCTTTTGCACTCGGCTAGCACCCATTCGACGGCGAGAGACATAAAAGGTCGAGATGAGAGGGGAGGGGAGAGGGATAGAGAGAAAATGAGAGAGGGAGAGAGAAAGAGAGAGAGAAAGAGAGAAAGAGAGAGAGAGAGAGAGAGAGAGAGGGTAAGGAACAACTGAGAGAACGAACACTGAAAAAAGAGAACCTGCTGCTGTTCTTGTCCAAGTATTAACTGAAAAAAGTATTAGATGTGAACTCGATATCATCCGTGGTCTAAACGATTTCTCTAATGAGAGAGCAAAATGTTCACCTAAGGAGAAAATACTATTAATCCGGACAATCTCACCTGTGTCCGAGAGTTCAGGGAAATGGTCAAGGTAGACGATGCACTATAAATACAAACATATGTATGTACATACATATATGTGTGTTATCGCTACCATATTTAACATTTTTATATATTTTCATATATAATTATTTGATTTCAGGCGAAGGCGCGCGTGGCAGCGAAGACGTTGCCGCACGTCGAGTTCGTCGTATTCGAGGAGTGCGCGCGCGATGCGAAGACGCTTCCGAGTCTCGCGCGCTGCGTCGTGCGGTTGCTGGACGCGAGAGACCAAGCGAAGGAGGAACAAGCGAAGAGGAGAGAAATCAAGAAGGAGAAGGAGAAGGAGACTAATAGGAGGGAGAGCGAGTTGCGACGAAAACAGAAGCAGATGCAGAAGCGACTCAAGTATCACAAAGAGAAGTGGGGGGAGGGCCAGGAGAAGGAGTACGGAAGACAAGAGAACTGGAAACTTCTTGACGTAAGGCAACGCCCGCTGCGGCTTCTCAGCTCGCGTACTCTCATTCTACGAGACGGCGAGGTTCGACGGGCAACAGGAACCAGCGGCAATAACGGTGAAGTCGTGACACCTCTGGAAAGGCCATTCCAGCAGCATCTGGCACTCCATCATCTTGGCAGCAATGCAGAGTCCATAGAGACATTCTACGGCAAGACATCCACCGAGCTGGTCTACCGCACCAACCAACGCGGCCACCGCAATCCGATTCGGCCGCAGCGACGGCGCCGCAGGCCACTGAGGAAGGCGAAGAGAAGCAGACGGAGGACGCGCACGAAAAGAGCGGCGGCGCATCATGTTCATTTCTTTTACCTACAACTCATTCAATTTTTGAACTATAATTTAATTTATATTCAAACAATTTACTTAATTTAATTTACAATTATTAGCCATTTTGTTTAGCTAGAGACTGAAGCTGACGTCCGACGGCAACGCGAGATGGAGCGCACGCTCGAAGGAATCATCAGTGACGCGCGCGGCGTCGGCGAGATCAAAGCGATTCTTCCGGATGACGCCGACATCAAAGAGACCGAATCGCCGCAGGGTGATCGGCGCGGCGGTGGCCTCCGCGATATGAGCATTCGCATACTTGATGTGCGGCCACATAGGAATCTCACCGACATGGTAAGTTACACAGCCTCAAAAAAGCTTTCTTGTTGTTATGCAGCTAGAATCTCCTTAGGTAATCTCGATTCCGAGCCGCAACCCATTCGGGCTGCCGCGCGTCATGCAACGTGTGCAGCCGATGCGTCGCGGCAAGCGCGCCAAGAGAGCCATTCAAGGTACCACGGCCGCCGCAGGCACGACGCCCAAGCTCGACTTTGCCAAGATTGCCGGCGACTACTTCAAGAGATTCTTAGGTTTGTTTCGACGTCATTTGTACAAACATGTATGCAGTATGTTTGTACATACTCCATCGATTCAAGGAGTACTCGGTCTATTTTTTGGGGATTAATTTTGAGTACCTAAGAACCCCCTCTGCGATAGTATAAAGGAAAAGCACAAGTGAACTATTTCTGAAGGTCGTTCGCTTTTCCGCAACCGAGACCAGTCAGCTTCACGTGGCAACTTGAACGCGTACGACAAGTTGAGCATCATCAAAGAGCACTTCGAGAGGGTCGACAAGTGCAATGCTTACTTCGCACTCATGAATGACGAAAATAAAAGGTTACTTTTATAAGTTTTGATTGTCGTACTAGGCATTATTTTGTTTTTTTCTTGTCTTTATTTTAAATTAATAATCAGAAGTTTCTTAATATATGCCAAGGAACCTTGAGTGACAAGTGGGATAGACATTCTTTTCCCATTCTTAATGGTTGATATCGAATTTAGCCCGTAAGCAAATATATTTCCAAGTCGATTAGTGTCAGTGATAACATTGCTTTCATTGTTGCCTAATCCGAGGATTTCCTGTTCCTTTCCCTGCGTGCAAGATAGAGACATTCGCATACTTCAAGGGATCATGAACGACCGGTTTTTTTATGAGATTGCTCGGAATTGGAGGCCGAGATGTTTTGAAGGTATTAAATCGGGCGCCGGTGCAACAAAAAAATGTTTAAATATATTTTCATCAATTTGTCCACCTTTGTGTCTGCGAGCGAGAGAGAGCGAGACAAGGAGAGAGAAAAAGGGCATTCTCAGTTTATTCCGCCGGATGGGCATCCCGATCGATGTGCACAAACCGACGGTCTCGGGAACGGATGACGAGGCGCTGCTCACGGGAATTCTCGACATGGTCAACCAGTTCACGGTTAGCTGTTTACTCTCATACATCTTCTGCATCTAAATCAAAATTAGACTGGAATATTTGTTGGCTTTTTTTCTAAATTAAAGCGCTAGAAATACAATGAAATAAAGTAAATAAGAGACTTGACCCTTTAAGATGAAAGATTCTGACAAGAATGGCCTTCCTGATGGCTCCGGCACGAAGTGGTCGCTGCTCTCTCCTCGCTTCTTCTCTCTCTTCCCGGAGGCGGCCGAGAAGGAGCGGCCGAAAACTCTTCTCTCGCCCACTCTTCTCTCCTTTCAGAAGGACGGCGTCCTCTCCATTCCCGACATTCTCGAGGTGCATAACAAGAACAATTGGTTTTCTCAAAGATTTGTGTAAACAGAACATACATATTACATTTACTAAATATGCTTTTCGCTTTATATTTTCAGCGTTTTATTGAGCTTAAACAAAACGAAACATTTACACTTAACATTATTTTTCTCAGCATTACTCAATTTCGCAAATGAATGAGTGGTTTAGATGCTGACATCCTCGCAGGACTCGCAACGCGCGATGATCGACGCGGCCATGACGCTGTCTGGCGCGTCAGAAGCGCTGGACATGGCACTCGTCCGCCTCGAACCCGACATCCGGCACACCAAGGCTAGTCTAGCACAATCTCAGGCTCTTCTTTACTTCGTTCCTCGTGATAACAATGACAGTTAATAGCTTTTTCTTAATCATTATCATTCGGCATATTCTTTTTACTTTCATAACATTTTATGTATGTTTGATCGTTCTACGATTTCTTCCTCTTAAATTGAGAAGAGAAAGAGGGAGGGAGGGCGTGAGTAAGAGAGAGAAAGAGAGAGAATCCTCCGTCAACTCAGGAAGTACAGTATCCGCTGGTGCAGCTGATGAGTCGTCTGGACTACGGTTGGCTGCAGGCCAGAAAGATGTTCAGCGAGCAGCAGCATCGAGATGTCAAAGAGCGTGGCTACGCCTTCATGGAGCCGCGGCAGCTCGAGCACGTCTACGGAAGTGGTTTGCACTCTTCTTCCCTTTCTTGCTTCTATTCTTTTTTTCTCTTATTTTATTTATGCAATTTTTTGCATGCTTATTTATTGTGGACTAGCATTTGTATACACATAGGCTAACTTACTTGTGCGTAAAGTGAGAGTTCTATTGAGACGCTGCAAACATCCTCCCCGTGAACCTCACTGAGTACGGCAGAATGAGTGAAGTGGAGCGAGAGGCTCGCGTGGAAAGAGACATTCGCGCACTCGCTGACATCGAAGCAGAGGCTCATTCCTTCCATTCCAGTTTGTATTCTTCTTCTTTGGTGTGCTGTATATATTCATTTCTATGCATTTGAAATTTTTTAATGTGCAAATGAATATGTAACAAATAAAATAACACCAAAACTACAACTGCCATGTCTTCAGACCGAACAAAGCGGGCGACCCCGCCAGAAGAGCACCACGAACATCGTTAGTTAAAATTTTTTTTCAACGAAATGATATTTATAGATTTACTTGTTTTCTAAAATAAATTTTCATTATTCGAGTTTTTCAGTTACTGCTGAACTTGAAATCTTTCGAACACAATTTCCATTACATTAAAAGACTTTCATTAAAATCTTCTTAATTTTTTTGAATTGTCGTATAATAGATAAGTAAATGAAAACCTTGTAAATTGTATCGTAGAGCGAGTGAACGGGATTCTCTTCGAGACGATGCGTCCCTTCGCCTTCACGAACATCGTCAATCACGGCGCGGCCCTCGAGGTCATCACTCTCAGTCCACACGCTTTCATCGGAGAAGTTCTTCACCCCGAAGCGTTGCTCGTGCGATTTTTTCTGCTTTATTATTATTTTTTAAATGGATTATATACGTAAGTATATTAAAAGAAACATTGACATCATTGTAATTTATGCGTACTTGTTTTCTTCATTTGTTTCTAACCTTTAGCAAAAAAGCTTCAACTTGACGACTTAAGAGAGCCTCTCTGTAAGGATCAAGCAGCCTTCCATAGGCGCCTGCCCCGGGGGAAAGTGTCGGATTTTGATAATCAAATTTTAATGGGGGGTACTCATGTGTATTATAACGAAAATTAGGTAATCGATTTTGTTATAAAATTTTTTTCTTTGACTGGGCATACAAAAGTATGCAAAATGTTTAAGTCCATATAACTTTCCTTAAACTCAACATTTTTGAATTTTCTTTTTTTTATCTGATGTGTATTCGGACAGCGCACAAAAACGACGTTGACGAGTTTACTGAATATTTTCATTTTCTACCAGTTTTATGCATTTTTAATATTCAAAAATCAGTTTTTTGAGCACTTCATATATTTCCCGATATGGGCTGAAGCTGGATAATAGTTTAAAAGAAAGAGGAGAAAAAATGACATATAATATGTTGTTATGAAGAAAATCGAAGGATACATATGTTTTCGAATTTTGACCTGAACCTGGTGCACTCGCATTTTCGCTGATTGAGATGAATCAATGTAACTTTTTTTAGACTCTTGCTTTTTGAACAGTTTTTTTTTCATCGGATTGGCCATTAATTTCTCTACAAAAAAGGTCTAGAACCAATCTGCATAATGTTACCCTAGGGCTTATACATAAAATTTTCTCTTTTTCGAACAAAAATTAATTGGATAATAACTACTGAGAACCAAATTTATAGGCCATTAAGATAACCAGCTGAACCAATTGAACACATTATCAGATAGAGCGAAGAATTCTGTATACCATA